>PVKC010016263.1:9042-21028 GCA_004027635.1 Crocidura indochinensis
TCTTTCTTTCTTTCTTTCACTCTTTACAGACTTATGGGACCATACAGAGTGTCAGGAATCAACCCAGGTGGCCTATGGGCTAGGCAAATGGCTACCCACTTTACTTTTCTCTCCATCCCCAAGAAGAGTTTCTTTATGCACTAGCTATACTGTGGGGTTTAAACTCAGACTAAGTCTTTTCCAAACAGTTCCTTTCAAATTAACTGACTTATTTTCAAGTTAAATGGGTATTTTATCCATGTTTATTATACAATATTACATATTGATCATTTACAAAACATTAGTTCGTAGATATTTTGAAAATTTTCCTATCCAATATGTAAAACTCAGGCGTTAGGCACCATGATAATCTGGGGGTTAATGTTTTTTGCCTTGCACACAGCTAGCAGGTTGGAAGCAGATATCTCAGGAAAGTACAAATTCATTTAAATTTAGAGGATGCTTTTAAAATTTACTTGCCATTAGACTCAGGGCTTCACCTAAATGCATGCCTTTTACAAATATTTAAAATGTACTTAACATTAAAGCACAAAGGTCTTCATCCTAATATTAGTGGGAAATTTTTCATGGCTACTGGCTCCTGTTCTTGATATGAAAAATAATTATGCCCTGGAGCTGGACTTTGAAAGTCAGTTTTTATTTCTCCAAGTTAAGAGGAGCATGACTGTTCAAAAGGGAGAAACTCAAAATTTCTTTATTCAAACTACTAGGCAGTGTTATCAAAAAGTGGGTTTAGCATAGAGTTGTATCACTTTCCTGCTTGGGTCGGTCTAAAATGATTTTGAACTCTGTCTTTGGTCCTATTTGAGAGGCTCACGGTGTGGGTTGTGATGTGGAGCTGGTGGAAAGAACAATATTATTACATTCAATACTGGTCTGTTTCCCACCTCAAGTCAGAAATGAGGTGGCCAGATTTTAGAGAATTTCAGAGAACAAGATTTTGTTGTTGTTGTTGTTGTTGTTGTTTTTGGGTCATATCCAGCAGTGGTCAGGGGTTGCTCCTGGCTCCATGCTCAGAAACTGCTCCTGGCAGGCACGGGGGACCATATGGGGCACCGGGATTCGAACCGATGACCTTCTGCATGAAAGGCAAACGCCTTACCTCCATACTATCTCCTGGGCCCCTGAACAAGATTTTTTTATTTGTTTTTTTTTTCTCTCCAAGCAAAATAGTGTGACTGCACTACCATGCCTAAAAAAAGACCTCTTAAAGCTTTCTCTCAACAATATATTAACATCTATAACACAAATAACATTGTAAACAAGCAATAGCATTTACATTATTACCAGCATTAACATAACATAATAAAATTATTATTAACATTAGTATTAACATATTGTTCTGTCTCTAACAACGTAATTAGAAATAAGCTTACTTCACTTTTTCACTTTTTTTTTTTAAGAATGAATATGTTGAATAAAGTGTTGGAAAGAAATATATCTTACCCATTAAAATGTTATTTGATGGGGATGGAGAGATAGCACAGTGGTAGGGTATTTGCTTGCATGTGGCTAATCCAGTACAGATGGTAGTTTGAATCCTGGCATCCCATATGATCCCTTTGCCTTCCAGGAATTACTTCTGAGCACAAAGGCAGAGTAACCCCTGAGCACAGCTGGTGTGACCTAAAACCAAAAAAAAAAAAAATTATTTGACTATTTAATGGCACGAAAAGATACACATTCTCTTAAATGGAATGAAAAGATTTTTGTGGGGTCCGGGAGATAGCATGGAGGTAAGGCTTTTGCCTTTCATGCAAAAGGTCATCAGTTCGAATCCCGGTGCCCCATATGGTCCCCCGTGCCTGCCAGGAGCAATTTCTGAGCATGGAGCCTGGAGTAACCCCTGAGCACTGCCGGGTGTGACCCAAAAACCAAAAAAAAAAAATAAGATTTTTGTTACTAAAGTGCTCATAATCTGACCACATTACAGTATTTTCATGTATCTTATTGGTATGTATTTACT
The DNA here is from genome assembly GCA_004027635.1 of Crocidura indochinensis. Taxonomy (NCBI): domain Eukaryota; kingdom Metazoa; phylum Chordata; class Mammalia; order Eulipotyphla; family Soricidae; genus Crocidura; species Crocidura indochinensis. The sequence continues at coordinate 11,009 of PVKC010016263.1, forward strand.
ATGCCTTTTCCATTCAAAACATTGAAAACTGAATATGTAATAAGGAAAGCCTTTTGGAAATAATAGAAATATATATTATTATAAGAAGATTGAAAGACTTATCTGGAAATTATTTTAAAATACATTTCTTACATATATTAGTCATTTTGAATCATCATACTTTGTATTTTTTAAAAGTTTCCGTGCACTCAAGAGCAACCATATAGAATTTGAAGATCATTAAATTTATGATTTGCTAGATATGAGTTATCAGGAATAATAAAGAGAAAAAGAGCTCATGAATAAAATTAAATAGGTGACTTCAGAATCTTGCATCTTCTCTCAGCTCATAATATCAGAGATATTCCTCATGTTCAAAAAACTTATCTTTCTTTTAAATAGATGGAAATTCTATATTATCATAATAATGTGCATATTTTAATGTTTGTGTTTTAAAGATAAATTTTCTATATTAAAGTTTTAACAAAAATAATAATCTTAATGTTAGAAACTACTTTGAAACTAAACCTTTATTTAAAGATGTATGTTAATAATGTTTTCACAGAAATGATAGTTTTTAGTCTGGTTATGATGCTACAAGAGGTGAAGAAGATAGAAAAACATATAATTTCCAAAACCTAAGTAAAAATAAAGTCTAGTTTGCTTTTGATCCATACCTTATGCTTAGGAGCGACATCTGGCTCTGTTCAAGGATCACTCCAGGTGAGCTCCAGAAACCATATGTGATTGGTTGTAGGATTGAACTCAAGTCAGCCATATGAAAGGCAAGTGACTTAGCCACTTCATTATTGCTCTAGCCTCATAAGAATACAAGTAAAATATTTTACATTAATGTTGTGAATTTTTTTATTGTCTAAAAGTGAAAAATGTAACCATCTTTGGGCACTGTCAGGTTTATTTTCATAAGTTATGATTTCTTTACTATGTTTAATTTAAATCTAGAGATAATGTAAGTAAATCACTACATTATTTTGCTAAGTATATATACAGCATGCAGAGCAGTAACTACTATATTTTACTACTATATTTTATTAAGTATATATACATCATGCAGAGCAGTAACAAAAATAGTTTCTTCTCATTAAAGTTTGTAAAAATGTATTTTAAATATTTTGACATTTATGATAATTTGTTGCTTTAGTTGGGGAAGTCACATTTATGTGAGAAGAATTTAAAGCAACTTGAAATTTTTTTTGTTTGTTTTGTTTTTTGGGGCCACACCCGGCAGTGCTCAGGGGTTACTCCTGGCTGTCTGCTCAGAAATAGCTCCTGGCAGACACAGGGGACCACATGGGACACCGGGATTCGAACCGACCACCTTTGGTCCTGGATCGGCTGCTTGCAAAGCAAACGCCGCTGTGCTATCTCTCCAGGCCCCAACAACTTGAAATTTTTGAGAAAAATTTACTGTGTTAGGTTTTTTATTTATATGTTTCAGCTTCTTTAAGGTAGGTTGCAAATAAATCCAAAATTTCTAAATTAGGCTTAACATTACTGCCAATATTTGCTTAATTTAGACTGTGAAATATTTTAATACTTAAATAAAGGTAATCCTAAATATTTACTGAACACAAAATATCCAATGATATTTCTAATATATAACATCAAAGGAAAGCAAATTAGAAAAGAGGAGGTCAAACTACATATATTTGCAATGACATGATATTATAACTGAAGACCCAAAGGAGTCCACTAAAAAGCTCTTAGAAACAAACCATTATAGCAAAGAGGTTAGGTACATAGCCAACACACAAAAGAGAGTTGCATTCTTTTTTTTTTTTTTTTTTGGTTTTTGGGCTACACCCAGTGACTCTCAGGGGTTACTCCTGGCTATTCGCTCAGAAGTCGTTCCAGTTAGGCACGAGGGACCATATGAGGAACCGGGGGATAGAACCACAGTCCGTCCTAGGTTAGCGCAGGCACCTTACCTCCACCACCCGGCCCCCAGAGAGTTGCATTCTAATATACAAAAATGACTCAGAGGACAATGAGATACAAGAGTTGATCCCACTTAAAATAGTGTCCAACAATTAACTACCAAGAAATCAACCTAACAAGACATGTGAGAGACCTATACCATAAAAACCTCAAAACAGTTAAGAAAGAAATTGAAGAAGTCCTAAGGAAACTAAAAAAATTCCATGCTCAAGGATTGGAAGATAAACAAACAATGTTATCAGAACAACATTTTTCAAGGATGTAGAACAATCAATTATAAAGTTTGTGTGGAACTATAAGTGACCTAGTATAGGGCCCGGAGAGATAGCATGGAGGTAAGGCGTTTGCCTTTCATGCAGAAGGTCATCGGTTTGAATCCCGGTGTCCCATATGGTCCCCTGTGCTTGCCAGGAGCAATTTCTGAGCATGGAGCCAGGAATAACCTCCGAGCACTGCCGGGTGTGACCCAGAAACCGAAAAAACCGAAAAAAAAAAAAAGAGAGAGAGACCTAATATAGCCAAATCCATATTAAATACAGACAAACAAATGAACCAAGAAACTGGGAGGCATCTAATTATTTAACTTGAAGTGATAGTACAAAGCAATAGTGATCAAAACAACATGGTTTTGAAACAGACTTTCAGAATAGAATATCCAGTGACAAACCCCGATTAATCTTTGACAAAGGAGCCATACACTAGAATTGGAATAAAGACAATCTCTTCAAGAAATGGTGTTGAAACAATCGGTTAACCAAGTGTAAGAAACTAAAGATCCATCCATATCTCCCAGCTTACAGAAAAGTTGATTCAAAGTGAATCAAAGACCTTGAGATTAGACCCAAATCCATAAAGTTTTTGAGAAAAAAAATAAGCAGAACACTCCAAGACTTAGACCACAAAGAAATTTTTAATGACAGGTACCAATGGCAAGGAATATAAATTCAATTCTGAATAAATGGAGCATTTTCAACTGTTTTTTTTTAAATTTAAGCACAGTGATTACAAAATTGTTCACTGTTGGACTTTATTCATAGCATGTACACCATCCTTCAGCACTATACCACTCCTGCCACCAAAGTCACCCATTTTTATCCCATTGCTCAATCCCCCATCCCTGTTTATCTGTAGGGCAAATAATTTACATCTCTCTTCTTTATGTCACTGTAGTTTGTACTATTATTAATAGAGTTGTGCCTTGCATGTCAGATTATACCCTTTTAGTATTGAGTTCTTGTCCAGGGTGATCAGTTTCAACTATTATTTTACTAGTAGAACCTTTTTCATTCAACATGCACTCACTGTTCTTTATGGCAAACTTCTTACCTTGGGCTTGATCTCCTGACCTTTATCTCTATTGACTATGGATATTATTACTATACTATCTCTGATTCTTCATTAACCTACAAAGAAATGAGATTATATCATGTCTATCCCTTTCTCTCTGATTCATTTCACTCTGCATCTTAATCTCCATATACATCTATGTATTAGCACATTTTATAAATTAATTTTTCTAATGTATTTCTAATACATGGTGTTTTCATTTCTTCTCTCCATTTCTGGAAGTGGTTAGATGTTTTTATTTCTTAGTAAGTTCTAGCAGTGCCTTGTATATCTTAGGTGTAAATCTCTTATATGATGGATATTGAATTGAATGAATACTTTCTCCTATTCTTTGAATTCAAGTCACTTTTATTTTGACATGCAGAAGCTTCTCAGTTTAATGCAGTCTAATTTATTATTACTTTTACTTGATTGTCCAGTGGTATTGTCTCCTTGAAGATGCCTTTAGCTTCAATGTCATAGAATGTTCTCCCTACATTTTCCTCTATGTACCTCATGATTTCAGGCCTGATATCAAGGTCTTTAATCCATTTTGATTTGAAATTTGTGCATGGTGTTAAGAAATCTGAATTCATTTTATGAATGTACTTGACAAGTTTTCCCTGAACCATTTATTGAAGCTTTTCCTGCTGCATTTTGTATTTTTGCTTACTTATTGAAAATTAATTGTTCATAAACCAGTAAGTCCATCTCTGGATATTCAAGTCTATTCCATTTATCTGAGGGTCTGTGTTTATACTAACACTATGCTGTTTTAATGAATATAGTTTAATGCTGGGGAAAGTGATTCCTCCCATTGTTTTTCCTCCAAGAATTGCTTTAGCTATTTATATATACATTTGTTTCTCCATATGAATTTCAGGAGCATCAAATCCACTTTTTCTGCAAAATGTCATAGATTTTTAATAGGAATTGCATTAAATCCGTCCTAGTAAATATTGAAAATTAAATTATGTTAATCCACCCAATTCATGAGCAGGGTACATGTCTCCATTTTTTATGTCCTCTTATTTCTTGAAGCAAATTTTTATAGTTTTCTTTATATAGTCTTTTCATAATTAAGTTGATTCAAAGATATTTAATTTTCTGAAGCACATTGTTAATGAAATTTTTGGAAAATCTTTTTCTTCTCTTTTGTTATGTGTATAAAAAAACCATGAGATTTTTCATATTAACTTTGTAACCTGCCAATTTACTATATAAGTCTGTTTCTAGAAGCATTTTTGTGTAGTGTATAGGATTTCCTAGATATTATATCACCTGCAAAGTTAGTTTCAATTCATCCTTTACTATGTGGAGGCCATTGATGTCTTTTTCTTGCTAATTGCTGCAGCAAGTACTGCTAGTACTATAGTGAATAGTAATAGATAAAGGAGGACATGTGCCAGCTCTTAGTGGAAAGGCTTTTATTTTTCCCATTGATTATAATGCTTTCAATGGGCCTATGATAAATGGCTTTGACAATATTGAGGAAAAATCACTTCAATTTAAATCTTGTTCAGATTTTTGGTCATGAATAGATGTTGGACTTTGTCAAAAGCTTTCTCAGTGTCTGTTGCTTAGATCATATCATTTTTATGTTTTTTCTTTTACTTAATGTGGTATATTAAGTTGATTGACTTGCATATGTGAAACCTTTCTCTCTGCCCTGAAATGAATCTTACGAGGTCATCGTGTATAAGCTATTTGATAAAATCTATTTGCCAGTATTTTGTTGTGAATCTTTGTATCAATGTTAGTCAGGGATAATAGTGCATATAGTACTATGACTTTTTTTGTGGTATCTTTGTCTTCTTTTGGTATCTGGATGACATTAGCTTCATAGAAGCTACTTGACTACATTTCTGTTTCTTCAATTTACTGGAAGAGGTTTTTTCCTTTTTTTTTCTTTTCTTTTTTTTTTTTTTTGGTGGTTTTTGGGTCAAGCCCGACAGTGCTCAGGGGTTACTCCTGGCTCCACGCTCAGAAATTGCTCCTGGCAGGCACGGGGGATCATATGGGATGCCAGGATTTGAACTGATGACCTTCTGCATGAAAGGCAAATACCTTACCTCCATCCTATCTCTCTGGCCACTACTGGAAGAGTTTTAAAAGAATTGCCATTAGATACTCTCTAATGATTTGAAATAAATCACTTGTAAATCCATCTGGACTTGGGCATTTTTTGGGGTTGAATAGGTCTGTTCAGGTCTGTTAAGGTATTCTAAATTATCTTGGTTCAACCTTGGAAGTTTATGAGAGTGTAAAAATTTATCCATTTCTTCCAGGTTCTCTTGTTTTGTGGCTTAAAGATTCTCAAAAGTAATCTCCAATTACTCTTTGAATTTAAGTAGTTTCTGTAGTGACATTCCTCCTTTCATTTCTGATTCTGCTTATTAAGTTTTTCTATCTCCCTTTCTTTGTGAGTGTTGATAATGTTTAGCTATCTTGTTTATTTTTTTTTAAAGAACCAACTCTTAATTTCATTTATCTCTTGGATTTTTGGCACCTAGTTCATTCATTTCTTCTCTAAGTTTTATTATTTCCATCTACCTGCCTTCTTTCAGCTCATTTTGTAATTTTCCTACATCAGTACAATTAAGTTACTTACTTAAGTTACTGTGCCATTAAGTTTTTAGGGTAGACCTTTTCTTCCTGTCTGATGAATGCTTGTAAAGTTATAAATTTTCCTCTTAGTGCTTTCTCTTTCTTCTCTGCGGACCTGGTCAACAAACACCTAAGACTACAAATGCCCTGGGACCCACCCTCGGTAAGGATTCGCCCAACGCACGTGGGGCCAAACCTGCCTGGTGATTGGGAGCCCAGAGACTTTTAAAGACACCAACCATGCGGCCTGCTCCTTTCTCTTTCTTCTCTGCGGACCTGGCCAACAAACAACTAAGACTGCAAATGCCCCGGGAACCACCCTCGTACTTTGTAAGAAATACCAGCAGGCGTGTGCTCGGCCTTTCCCAGCCTCTTTGCCGCTGAGCTGCTACATGGAGGAAACCCTGAGCCACTAAGACCAAAGCATCTCCGGGGACGAGCTGCTAAGACCAAGGCACCACTAAGACCAAGGCGTATCCGGAGACCAGCTTCCTTGGGCACCCAGAGACCTTAAAATAAACAACAGCAGCCACGTGCTCAGTCTTTCCTCTGCCTATGGGTGATTATCCTTCTACTGTAACCTTACCTTACCCCCTTTCTTTGTATCTTTGTTCTCATAATTAAAAAAAAAATTTTTTTTTCCTCTTAGTAATCTTTTAGGTGTGTTCCATGGATTCTTATCATTTGTGTCTTCATTCTCATTTGTTTCAAGAAGCCTTTTGATTTCCTCTTTGATTTCATATATGACCCAATATTTGTTCATTAGGGAGATGTTTAATTTCCAAGTTTTAAGTCTATATATCCATTTCTGTTTTTAATTCACCTCTATTTTTAGTGCTTATGATCTGAGACGGGTAGAAACAATTTCTATACTCCTGTTTTGCAGAGGTAAGTTTTATGGTTCAGCATGTGGTCTATTTTGAAGAATGTCCCACGTGCCTGGCAGAAGAATGTATTTGGAGGATAAAGAGCTTTATATATGTATATATACTACTGAGCTACTTATATATATATATATATATATATATAGACTATACATGTAATATATTATATATACCATTGTATATATACTATATATACTATATACTATATATTATAGTATATAGTATATATATTAAGAAACTATGTTCTATTTCTTTCTTTAGAATTGGTATATCTTCATTGAGTTTTAGCCTAGTTGCTATATAAAGGGTTGACAAGAGGGTGTTGAAGTCTCACTATTATCATGTTAATGTTGATACTTTTTTCAAATTTGTCAGCATTTTTTTAAATTGTGTAGTCTCCCACTTTACTATACAAATCTTCTTGATTGGCTAAGGTGGCAAGTACATCCAGTATTATGTTGAATTGAAGTGACAAGAGGAACAATCTTGCCTAGAATAAGATCATAGAGAAATGCTTTTGTATCTTATCCATTGAGTATAATATTTGCATAGGCTTTTGGTAAATGTCCTTGACTATATTGAGTAATATTCCTTTCATTCCTATCTTGTAGAGAGTTTTTTTTAAATCATGAATGGGTATTGAACCTTGGCAAATACATTTTTCTGCATCTATTTTTATGATCATAAGATATTTATTTTTTCTTTTTTTATATGATATATTATGTTGATTGATTTGTGCATGTTAAACCATCTTTACATCTCACTTGGTCATAGTGTATTACCTTCTTGATGAGGAATTGGATCTTATTTGCTAAAATTCTGTTGAGCATCTTTGCTTCTGTGCTCATCAAGGACATTTACCTATAGTTATCTTTTTTTGTGTTTTCTTGTCATGTTTTAGTATCAGGGTTATATTAGCTTCATAGAAACTATTTGTGCATGTTTCTGTTTCTTCAATTACCTGGAAGAACCTGAAAATAAAGATTTGAAAGAATTCACTAATGAAATACCTTGGCCTGGGCTTTTGTTTTTAGGAATTCTTTTTATTACTAATTTAATTTCCTCAATAGTGATAGGTCTGTTCAGATATTCCTTAAGATAATATTCAGATATTATCTTAGATTTCTTTTTTTTGGGGGGAGGAAGATCTCACCCGATGGTGCTCTGGGGTTGTTCCAGGCTCTGTGCTCAGGAACCGCTCTCAAGGCTTTGAGTATATATGGGAGGCTGAGGATCAAACCCGCATCCATCCTGGATCAACAGAGTGCAAGGCAAATACCCTACCACTGTGCTACCTCTCAGGCCCTTGGGAGTTTTTGATTTTAGATCCCCATATTTTTTCCAAATTATCTTTATTCAATATTGAAAGGTTTTAAGAGTCCAAGAATGTATCCAGTTTTTTTTTCCAGGTTTTCCTGTTTTATGGCACAAAGTTTCTCAAAGTAATCTTTGTTTGCCCTTTAAATTTCAGCAGTATCTCTGGTAGACTCTCCTTTCTCATTTAAGTTTATTAAGTATCTCTTTCTTTTTGAGTCTTGCAAGTGGTTTATCAATCTTGTTTTTTTTTTTTTTTTCAAAGAACTAACTCTTGACTTCACTGGTATTTAAGATGACTGGGGGGTAGGTCAGTTCATTAACTTTTGTTCTGAACATTGTTACTTATTCATGTCTGCTTATTTTTGATTCATTTCATTAAGTTTCCAATTTTTTAATCTGTTCTATCAAATCGTTTTAAGTATTTTGCTGGCCCGTAATTGAGTGCATATATGTTATTATGGTTTAGAATGGTTTCTTCTTGATGCACACATCCCTTGATTAGTAAGAAATGCCAATATCTATCCTGTGTAAATTTTTAAGCCTACATTTGTGTCTTCTGATATTAGTATGACCACTCCAACTTTTTTTTTTTTTTTTTTTGGTTTTTGGGTCACACCCGACAGCGCTCAGGGGTTCTCCTAGCTCTATGCTCAGAAATCACTCCTGGAAGGCTCGGGGGACCACATGGGTGCTGGGATTCGAACCGATGACCTTCTGCATGAAAGGCAAAGAGTTGTTTGCTTTAATGATTGTCCTCCAACCTTCAATTTTGAGTGTCTTACAAAACGTTGGATTCAGTTTTCTCACCCTTTTTGATACTCTGTCTCTTGATTAAGGCATTTATTCCACTGTAACTGAGAAGGATGATTATTATAGGACTTAATGTCATCTTTTTCTAGGAGCTTGGTGTGTTTGTTGAGTATGCATTGCCTTTAAGTAGACCCTGCAATTCTTCTTTTAAGTCTAGTTTTGAATCTGTAAAGTTTCTTATCTGTGAAGTTTTGTATCCTTCCTTAAAACAAGAATGAAAATCTGCTTGGGTAAACTGTTCTTGGTTATTATTCATTCATTTCTTTGAGTTTTGTCACTATATCCCAACACTGCTTTCAGGACTTGAGGGTTGCTTGTGATAAATTAGTTGTAAATCTAAGTATACTTCTTTATATGTAATTTCCTTTTTGTCTTTCTACTTTCAACATTCTATCCCTATCTGTGAGTTTCTAGGATTGTGACTAGGATGTGCCTAGGGATGATTTTCTTTGTATCTCTTTTAGCTGGTATTCTTTGGGCATCCAGGATATAGCTGAATGTACTCGTTTGCTCTAAGAACTTCTCAGTAACGATATTTTTGATTGTTGATGGGTATTGGGTGATGGGGGTTTTCTTCCTGGACCTCTGGGACTCCACTGATTCTTATGTTGTTTCTCTTGAATTTATCCCAGAGTTCTATTGTCATCTGTTCACTTCCACTGAGGCTCTTTTTTAACTTCTTCTGTTGTATGGAGGTGTTTTGTAGCTCATCTTCCAGTTCAATGATTCTATCCTCTTGAGCACTCTGGTGGTGAGGCTCTCCGGTGAAATTTTCATTTTGCTTACCAGGTTTTTCAGCCCAGATATTTCAGTTTAAAGTTTTCTTATTTCCAATTTCATATACTCTTGAGTCTTACTTGTAATTGAGCCAGTTCATTCCATGGACTCTTTGAACATCCTCCAAATTTCCTCAAGTCCTCTCACAGAGGCTATATAGGTGGTTGATACTTATGTCTTCAGAGCTATATTTTCTTTCTCTAAGCATGGTAATGCTCTGTGTTGTTTTCTTTTTTTTCTTTTTTTTTGTGGTTTTTTTTTTGGGGGGGGGTCACACCCAGTGGTGCTCAGGGGTTACTCCTGGCTCCATGCTCAGAAATTGCTCCTGGCAGGCACAGGGGACCATATGGGGCACCGGGAT
>PVKC010016264.1:0-20919 GCA_004027635.1 Crocidura indochinensis
ATATTTATAAATAAATATGAACATTAGATTATAAATATAGTGTATTAGAGATGATTGCATATGATTGATAAATATTAATTATTTGAATGATAATTGATTATTAAAAATAATCAATTGACCACATGTATCAGTTGGCCATTATATATTATGTATATATAATATATGAGGTATCTGGATAAAGTCTTATTTTGGGTAAAATAGGATAATAACCTAACAACTAACTGTTTTCAGTAATTAATATTTGTAATTTCATTTGTTGTTAAGTACTTTATTTAAAAATCTTCATTCTTATATACTGCTTCCTTTCTACTGGAGCTTCATTTTTTTAGAGTACCTAATTTCATGTTTCTTTAAATAGGAAAACTTTATTCCAAGTTTTTGATTGCTGTGTTACAATTTTTATTTATGCCAAAGTACGATTTGTCTTTACTTTAATTTCTTACATGAGCTATTGGTTATTTAAATATGTGTGATGTTAAATTTTTCTTATGTCCTTAATTATTGATTAATAACACCATTATAACTATAAAACATACTTTATAAGATATAAAACCTTTTAAATAATAATGTTTGATGCTCTGCATATGTACAACCAGCTTCATGTGCACTTGATATATTACATCATTCTATTCATGTGCACTTTGATTATGCTCTTCAGAAATTTTGACATCTATTCTGATCAGAATTGACTAAAAGTGAAAAAGTCAAGCCAGATAAAATTATTTTTACTTCATTAGTAAGGCAGTATAATTATGAGTAGCTGGGTTAAAGAGTGTGATTAAAATCTCTAATGCAGTTTGAACATAAATTTTACTGACGGGTACTAGTTACAAGCAATTTTTCTAAGACTATGTGATTGAATCAACTCACAGAAAGAAACTGAGGTTTTCTGTTAATAGACTTTATTGATACCTTTTGTCTAAACATCTTTTTAGCCAATACCCATCTTAGCTAAAAACAGTACTTGCATATATCAAGCCTTTTCAAAACAGTTAATTAATTCAGAATTTAATTAATTTTATGCATACTATTTCCCCTCTAGTAATAAAACTATATTTACCCACTGTCTTGCACATTTATACATCATATATTGTGCTTGAGGTACAGAACCCCAAGTGAAAATGAAACAAGATATGTCTATTCATTTTAGGCAAGAATTGGCATTAATTCGGGTCTTCATTACTTTTGATAAGGCTCTATTTTTTGGACCTTATTTGTCTAAGGACTAAAATCTTATTTGATAATGCTACACATAATACAAAATTAAATCAAATTTAAAAGCAACCTCACTCAGTTTGGACATAAATTTCATGGGTACCACACAACTTGAAACATATTTTTCTGAAAACCTATATGCCAACTCTGAAGTAACCGAATTTTTTACTGAATGGAACCTTAATAAATAATTTGGCTTTTTCCTATTTGTAATTCTTATGTCTATTTTTCTTTTTAATTAATATCTTTATTGATTACAAACATGCTTGTGGTTGGGTTTCAGTCATGTAAAGAACACCTCCCTTCACCAGTGCAACATTTCCATCACCAATGACCCAAATATGTATGGTCTTTTTAAAAGGATATATATTTACTAAGGAGTAATGTTTCTGGTGCCAGGAACTGAACACAGGGCTTTACACATGCAAAACAGATGTTCTGCTGCTGAGCATTTTATCCTTGAGATTCAGGTAAATTTCTTTTAAATTTTTTAATGTTTTAATTTTATTTATTATTTGTTTGTTTGTTTGTTTGTTTTTTGGCCACACCTGGTGATTCTCAAGGGTTAGTCCTGGCTATGTGCTAAGAAATCGCTCCTGGCTTCGGGGGTCATCTGGGATGCCTGAGGATCGAATTGTGGTCCATCCTAGGCTAGCGCACTCAAGGCCTTACCACTTGCGCCACTGCTCCAGCCCCTTTTTATCATTATTTTTATTGCAAGCACTGTGATTTATAATAATGTCAACAATGGAGTTTTATGAATAAAACTTTACAACACCATAAACTCCATTACCATGATCACTTACAAAAGTGATGTGTCAGACTTTATTATTTATTTTTAAAGTATACTTATTCCATTTATAATCATTTAGATATTTAGCTAATTTAGCCAGTATTACGCTTAGTGATTCTATAGACAAAGTTAGTATAAAGACTTTAATAAGTCTTTATATCTTTACTTTCCAAAGATATAAAGAATCAAATTTTATTTGTCTATTTATTTTGTTTTTGGGTCACATTGGAGGAACTGAGGGATTACTCCTGGCTCTATACTCAGAAATTGCTCCTGGAAGGTTCTGAGGAGATCATATGGGATGTTGGGAATCAAACCCTTGTCCAACTCTGATCGACCTCGTGTAAGGTAGACACCCTACCTCTGTGCTATTACTCCAGCCCCATGAATCTGATCTTTACTAATTGTAGTCATAAAACATATTTTTAAAGTCTATCCTGTCCAATTTTGAATGTTTTTATCATTAAATTCTTATGTATTATTAAAATGTGTACATGCTTAGTTGTTCACATTTTTCTTTATGTATGTATGTATGTGTGTATATATAAATGTTATCCAACAGTGCTCAGGGATTAATCCTGGCTCTAGACTTTTTAATGGCAAGCTTTGAAATCATATAGGGTGCAGTGAATCAAACCTGGTCAACCTATATGCAAAGCCAGTTCCTTACCTGCTGTTCTATTTTATCACCTGTCATATTTTTATTTTTATTATGGGAATCGTGTGTAATTGTAACATGCTTGGGATTATAACATTATGGAATTAGAGCATCAGTCATAGGATGATGCAAATTACATGGAATTTATTGATTTATTGTCTATCAATTTATCTCCAGAATGTGGAAGAAGTTAATACATTTATACTAGAAATCTCTTAAATTTTTCAGAAATGTTTTAATATCTCTGTGGTTTTTATGTCTTGTAACTTTCTTCCCTGTTTTTCACTAGATTAAGTTGTTAGATTATATCCTGTTTACCCAAAACAAAGATTTTCTACAGCTTCCTCATTTTTCACCCACCCTTCTTTCCATGTAAAAGGCCTGCCTGACTGTATTAGCTTGAGATAGGTATTTTGTGTGTCAATCTCTCCCGACCTAGTAGTGGATTAAGCTGGTCATTAAGGAGAGGCCGGTTTGGTAGGTTCAGATCAGGGGTCTCACACTCGTGGCCCGCGGGCCGTTTCCGGCCCTCAGTACAACATTTTGTGGCCCTTACCTAGAGGAATCTTTTTTTGTTGTTGTTGTTTTGTTTTGTTTTGGGGTCACACCCCCCAATGTTCAAGGCTTACTACTGACTTTGCACTCAAGGAACACCCCGACTTTGCCTCCTGCGGCCCCCAGGTAAATTGAGTTTGAGAACCCTGCGTGGACACCATCCGTCTCCATGCTTTTATACAATGACTGTCTTGGTTTATTATTTCCTATTGGATATTCTGCTCCAGATCTGCTCTCTTGAGGCTCACAGCAAGTGAGCCTTTACAGTTGATTAAATATTAGCTTTCTAAAATTTCAAATTTCTTATTTAATTTCATGTACTGAAAATATTGTGCATGTTTTTTGTTTGCTTGTTTGTTTTGTTTTGCTTTGGAGCCACACTCGGTGATGCTCCGGGGTTACTTCTAGCTATGTGTTCAGAAATTCTGGCTTGGGGGACCATATGGGATACCAGGTCGAACCGAGGTCCGTTCTGGGTCAGCCGCATGCAAGGCAAATGCCCTACCACTGCGCTATCACTCCGGCTCCCATGTCTAAGTTTTTACTTTAATTTTTGGACAGTGAAATTCCTTTCAAGTGAAATTCATGTTTTAAGAAATGTCTCGATCTTTTCCTGTTTTTGTTTTGTTTTGTTTCATTTTTGAGGAGGGGGAGCCCATTAACTCGGGGCTTATTCCTGCTATGCATTCAGGGATCAATGTAGTAGGGCTCTTTTTAGGAATCATATGTGATGCTAGGAATCTAACATAATTTGACCACATTCAAGACAACTATACTATCTCTCTGGCTTCTTAATCCTTTTTGTTTTTAAAATAGCTATTTCATTAGGAAAAGTGCATTTTTGAAGTAGTGTTAAGTTAGAGCACTTGCTTTGCACATGGCTAAACTGGGTTCAAACCTGGAACCCCTATAAAGTCCTCTATAAAGTTTTCATGTTAAATTTTCTAAATAATTTTAGAACTAGTTTTCTTCTTCCTTAAACACTTTTCTTGTTTTAATGGGGGATAAAGAAGGGTGTTCATGACAGGGGCTGTGAGGAGGATCCTGAGCGTGACAACACAGTAAGATTGTACATTTAAACATAAAAGTTAACATTTTTGTAGTCTTGTTGCATATACTACAAAACAATTTAATTAAAAATATGAGGCTTTGGAATTTAAAATGTATTAAATATGTAAGTAGATTTATTTAGCAATTGATATCATCATTTCAAAGCATTTTAAAATTTAAAAAAACATCCAATATACTTCCTCTGGCTCTTTTTTTGCAACATTTTTGTGCATAAATATGTTTTGATTTTTTTCATATTTTTATTTTCTCCACAAATCCCTCCAAAATGGACCAACATCCCTTATAATGACCATAAATACAAGTTACTATTAGGCAGCTTCATTGCTCAGATCCCAAAGCTGGAAGGCTTATATTTCTATACTTTCTGTTTCATGAGTTCTAGAAGCTGCTTCTAACTTAAAGTGTGATCAATGGATTTGTCTATCTCTGATCGCAATTATCTGGAGAGAATTTAATTTCTTTTCGTAAGTTATTTTTAAGCCCATGAGTTCAAATTGCTCTTGCACGTATAAGAAAATTGTTTTCTCTGAAGTTCATCCTCCATTGCCCATCATTTCCAAACTTTCATTGCATTCTGATAAACAGCCCAAATAGTCTAAACAGTCTAAACTGCACCTGTGACTGCATCTAATTGTTGATTCGTTGTCAAAATTTAAGGAGATAAATTAATTAATTCAAGCTTAGAATGTGAGTGCCAAAATAGCAGGCCAGGGCTGAGATGAGTCGTAGCTGTTGTTTGAAACATTGACTATTTTACTTAAATCGCACCATTGCCTTTTCTATTAGCAAATTTGGAGTAAAAAAGAATACACTAATAAAGAGATTTTAAAGTATATTTTTCTTTTGCTTATTGAGTTTGTTTTAAATTTGTACATTTTGGATATATGCTTCCTAAGGATTTGAGAGTTATTTTTTCCCCTAAATGTTCTCCTTCACTAAATATTTCACTTTTGTTTCATTATTTGTTATATAATAGTAACTTCTTGTTTCGATGACAACTGTCAGAATACAGAGACTCTTCATAATGAATTGCTTGGGGCTTGCTCCTGGTGGTGTTGGACTATGCAGTGCTGGAATTTGAACACTGACTTCCTTCTTGCATGCAAAACATATGCACCAGCCCTCAGAGATACCTCCCAAGATATCAGACTTTCTAAATAGCTATTATTTTTCTATAAGTGTTGATGCTTCTATTTGTTAGCCTTGAAAATCTACACACATATATTAGATTATATATATACATCTATACATATATATATATATATATCCCCCACATGCGCATGTTGTGAATTTTATATGTATGTTGTTTAAGTTTAGGCCTATATATGATTCTGGAATCATCAAAGTGGTAAATATACTATAAGATTATTTGAAATGAAAACACACACAACGCAGCTGCAAAACTGCACACAGACATACATATACAATGGGCAGGTGGTCCATACAAAACATTCTGTAAATTTTTGTTATCATAAAAAACACATCAGATTCCTGAGAGATCAACATCAGAAAGATCCAAATTAAAAGTAGCTTTGATTGAATAACTAAAGCAATTTGAAATGCACAATATGGTAAATAATGCTGAAAGGATTAAATGAATAAATCAGGATTAGGAAAAAACAGAAGCTGTAAGAACATGCATATTTTCAAAGGAATCAAATAAAACTTGTAGAAATAAAATCCAAGACCCTGTCATGAAAAGACTCAGTGTATGTTAAGTAGTAGATTACGCACATTTGAAGAGTGATTTTCTGATCTGAAATATGGGTCTAAGAAAATTATGCACAGTGAATCAAAGAAATAAAACGGAAACACTGAAAGTTAAGAGAGATAAAGAAGACAATTTGAACATATATATATGACTCAATCTACAAAAATACAAACTCTCAGAGAGAAAACTTGAAAATTTTTATAAAATACATTGAAGAAGTATCATAAAGAGAACAGTTCCTATTTAGATTCTATTTAGGCATCTACTCAGGGCAGTCTTGTTAGAACAAAAATTGTTTTTGCAATCCAAAATAATTCTAAGAGTTTCAGAAATTCCATATCAGAACCTGGGGTCAAAAACATAAGTTAGATAAAAGATAAGCCCTGTAGTCTTATAACATAAATTACTAAGAATTTGTCAGAAAGCAGGGAAAGATATATTTAATGGACATATAACTAACATATAACATATGTGTAACATATATGTCTATATATACTGGACATATATAATGGACATGTAACTGAGGTAGATAAATTTTTACCTGTAGTTGGCTTTGCAGTGAAGACTTTAAGAAGAAATTAAAGTTTTAGCTAGGTGTCCAAATAATGATTAAGATATCTTTACATAACTTTATATATTAAACACATATACTTTATATAAAAATTTATATATAAGCTTTTATATAAAAAGTATTTATAAAGACATAAGACACATTCCATTATGCAGCAATCATCTTCTTACACTATGATCTTGCCTCTATATTCTAAATTTATGAAAATTAAGCCCAGGGGCCGGAGAGGTGGCACTAGAGATAAGGCATCTGCCTTGCAAGCGCTAGCCCAGGACGGACCGAAGTTCGATCCCCGGTGTCTCATATGATCCCCACAAGCCAGGAGCGATTTCTGAGTGCATAGCCAGGAGTAACCCCTGAATGCAAAACAGATGTGCCCCCCCCCAAAAAAAAAAACAAAGAAAAGAAAAGAAAATTAAGCCCAGATTTATTTCTAATTCATGTTCAAAGCAGAGTTTCACAATGTCCTTTATTTGAAATTTTGGTTTATGACTAAAGGAATATGACTGTGTCAGGAAATATTGGTCAAATTCCTTAATATTTATTTAACCTGGTTATTATTTCTCCTTATTCAATTAATAAGATATCTGTGGAAAGCTATTTGCCTCTAAGTTTTTCAACATTGTAGCATGCAGATGGGTAATCTTCTGATGCCACACTTGTGTCTGGAAATAGCTATTGGGCATGGTGTTTAGCCATTTCCCTTATTTTTTTAAAGAAGAAGTAAAATCATGCAACTAAAGTGACTGTTTAGATATAGCTTTCTGATCTGCACATGTATCTTGAATAAGTCATTATTTCTAAATGGCAGCTTTTGGACATAAGTGATAGGTGCTCAAGTGTAGATCATGGATTTTTCAGCAAGTAGAGTTGTAAGAATAAAACATTCTCAAAATCATTGTAGCATTTAAATGAACAAGAATATGGAAAGGGCAAACTTCATATTTATGAATACTTATTTATGCTTCTAGTGAAAATAATTGGGGTGATTTTTTTTGAATAAGTATATCACCCAGAGCCTCTTCCAATACACTAAAATTCCAGAAAGTGTATTGCTCACAAACAATCCATTAAAATTGCTTTCATTCCTCTTTTGGTTCTGTAAATAAAAATGAGCATAATTATACTAAATATACATTATTATGTATGAAATTTGTAAAACCCATACCATATGTGGAATTTATTTATAATAATTTTCCAGTGATGTAAATAGCTTATTTTAAAAACTAACTGAACATTTTTAGAAATTTAATTTTTTACTTAAAAGAATGTAGACAATGGTGATAGAGTTTAGCCATCACATAGTTTTTCTGATTTCTGAAGCAATGCTGTTTCCATACTGAGTGTTCCTTTTGATTTTCAGGAAGGTTCTCTAGGCAATTGTTTTTCTTACTCATTCCCATTATCTCCAATATTTCAGTCTCTAATGCTTGGAATTAATAGGCATTTGCTGAGTCCAAGTACTGAGTATCAGGGAATCTTGACTCTATAATATTATAAACTATGCTTAGTGAAAAGAATTTTTTCATAGCATATTAAAGATTGTTAAAGAACAATTTATTGAAAAGCAACTATTGCAGTGGGAATTTTGCAAGAAGGCAAAGGTGGGGATTTATTGCTAGTAAACATGATGGACTTCTGTGGGTATAAAATTGCAGAGGAAACATTAGGTAAAAAGGTGGTCTGACCAAACTTGACAGAATGTTTAATTCAGGCAGACCAAGGGGAAGTTATATGAAGGACATGGGAAAAGGAATTTGATCTTAAATGGTGGGTAGGGGTGGGAAGTTCTTGACTAAATTGATTAACAGGATTTTTGCTAAAATAGAACTAAGCGGACATGGGCAATTTAAGGCTAGGGATTAGTAAAGCAGTGGTCCTCAAACTACGGCCCGCGGGCCATATATTATATTTGTTCCCATTTTGTTTCTTTACATCAAAATAAGATGTATGCAGTGTGCATAGGAATTTGTTCATAATTTCTGTTTTTACTGTAGTCTGGCCCTCCAATGGTCTGAGGGACAGTGAACTGGGCCCCTGATTAAAATGTTTGAGGACCCCCGAGTTAAAGGATAAATTTAGGGTAGTCTAATTTAGGTTTGTTCAAGAGAAAACCTTGGTGTCAGCCTGTTTTTCCTCTTGGAAAAAAAGAGAACTTCTTTTATACACTCTCAGTGTACTTGCCCTTTATCTTCGTGATGGGAAAGAAAGTCAAGAGTTAAACTTCAATCTCACATCAGTAGTTAGTGAAGCAGTTACCTTCTATTCTTGGACAACTTATTAGAGCATTTCAAGGCTAGGAATAGCTAGTTCACCATGGGTCACAAGAACTGAAATGTCCGTATAGGACTCTAAATGTGTATGTGAAGATTACATTCATCTCTATTCCCGCTTGGTTTTAAAGTATCCCAGATACTTTTGCAAAGATTTTTTTCTTTGTATGTTATTATTTGTCGATATTGATAAAAGATTCGAGGTATCTAATTATGTGCTCTTTTATTTCAAGCTACCGTAATGGATATAAGATTATAGTTTGAGTGTGGTGTAGGCAAGCAAAAAGCTGTTACGTCTAGCAAAAGGTAAATTTTATGGGAGGAGTTCAGAAAGAGTGGGTGGAGGTCACCTTTAGGAGTTTGTTTTTGTTTTGCTTTGTTTTGTTTTTTCATGCAAACTTTTCTCTGTAAAGACTTGATAGTACTAAGACCTAATTTACATGATTCTGTTAAGGGAGAAGAGAAAACTTTAATCTAAATACCTTTCCTTCTGTTTTTGGCTAAACTCCTAAACTGAACTTTCCTTCTCTTTCTCAATGCTTTCTCTGAATTCTGAGCATTTTTATGTTGAATTCTTTGTGGTTTTGTTTGTTTGTTTGGTTGTTTTCTTTGTTTTCTACAGGGGGGCATATTCGGTGGTGGTCAGGGGTTATTCCTGGCTCTATACTCAAAAATATCTCCTGGCAGGCTCCAGGGACCATATGAAATGCTAGGGATCAAATCTGGATTGACTGCATGCAAGGCAAATGCCCTACCCGCTGTGCTATGGCTCCAGCCCCTATCTTGAATTCTCTCTCTTTTTTTTTTAACTTTATTAATTGATTGATTGATTGGTTGATTTTGGGGCCACACCCAGTGGTGCTCAGGGGTTACTCCTGGCTCTGCACTCAGAAATAACCCCTACCAGGCTGGAGGACCATATGAGATGCCTGGAATCGAGTTTTTTTCATTTTTTTAGCAAAGCCTAATATCTTTTCACCAGAACCCAAGTATCAGCACTGTAAAATATAGATCACAGCCTCTTTTATGTAATCCAGAATGACTTGTGCATGTTAATTTAACTAGTTATTTATTTTGATGTAATTGTATTACTATGTTTATTATTTGAGCTTCATTATTTTAACTATTTATCACAAATGTTTCCTGTTTCTCTGCTGTCTAATTCTCCTCTTTCTAATCTTTTATTATAATGATATTTATTATTATCGTATTAATGTTCTGCTATTAATACTGACATTTATCTTTTCAATATTTGTCCTTTTAATAATAGTGATGGAAGAGTTGCCTGAGAGTAGAGTGAGTAGGACACTTACCATATATTTGGTAGAATGAGGATCATTCCCTAACTCCACATATGGCACTATGATCCCAGTGCCAGGAGTATGCCTTGAGAATGCCTTGAGTATACATATACCAGGTATGGCCCAAAATCAAAACAACACAAAAATAGAAAAGTGATGGACTAAGAAAATGAACCTTACTGTATAAAGTCATTTTCAGCTTATCATATATCAAGTAAATTGTCTCATGTATTAATTTCTTCATTTTGGGGAGGGAGTCACACCCAGCAGCGCTCAGTAGTTTCTCCTGGCTCTACACTCAGAAATCGCTCCTAGCAGGCTCAAGGGACCATATGGGATGCCGGGATTCGAACCATTGTCCTTCACATGCAAGGCAAATGCTTTATTTCCAAGCTATCTCGCCGGCCCCTAATTTCTTCATTTTTAATTTAATTATTTTACTTATATAGATTCATCTTTAGCAAAATATCATTGTTCTCTGGACATGTCATGTGACTTGTACATGTTTATTACTTTTTAAAATTTTGACTAAGAATGTTATTTTTACTTATAAATCAGATTCCTTTTCAAAAACAATACTGTTTACAAAGGTTTTTTTTTTTCAAGAAAATTTCCATTTTGTGTTCTACTGTATGTACATGTAATTGACTATATTTAAGTATTACTATTCATTGAGTATTGAATTTTATTTTAAATATAGTTTTATATAACTAAATTGTTTTGTACTAAACAATTATTCACCATTGTATTTCACAGTAATATATTATCTCACAGAGAAATAGACATATTTAATGATCATTCATAAAATTTTTAGTAAAATAGTAATATAATCATTTTATTCCTCAAAAGTGAAATGTAAAACAATTTTATATTATACATTAAAAATGAAAAAACATGTCAACACAAATGTTAAAGCAGACTAGGAATGTTAAATGAAGATAAACTTGATAAATTAAGTTTTGTTGAAAATGTTACACTATGTTTCAGGACTTGCCTTTAAAATAACTCTAACAAAACAAATTTGATTTAATAGTTTCTTATGAGAACACAATAATAGAATATGAAATGATATTTAAATGTACTACATATACACTTGTTCATAATATTGTAAGACTACGGGGCCTGGGAGATAGCATGGAGGTAAGGCGTTTACCTTTCATGCAAAAGGTCATCGGTTCGAATCCCGGTGCCCCATATGGTCCCCCATGCTTGCCAGGAGCAATTTCTGAGCATGGAGTCAGGAGTAACTCCTGAGCACTGCCGGGTGTGACCCAAAAACCAAAAAAAAAAAAAAATATATATATATATATATATATATATATATATATATATATATATATATATATATATAAATAATATATATATATTGTAAGACTACAAACTATTAATGAAAAAATGAGAATTGATGAATTCATGCACCCAATGAATGTAATTAACAATTCATAAAAATGATTTTTAATGGAGCAAGATAGTTTATATTTAAATTTATTTAGAAAAATCTGAGGAAGTGTTTGTTCAAGAGAGAACTTGGGCTTCTTCAGAGTGGAAAAGCAAGCAAAGAGACATAGAAACAAACAAGTGTGATACTTATTCAAGGGAGAGCACAGGCTTGCAATGATATCGCCAATGATGTGTATTTTGATAAAATGTTATCACTTTGTGTAAAATACATATTAAAATATTGACTAAGAAATTTCCCAAATATGCATCTTGAAATATATATACATGTAAATGTGAAAAAATATGAATAATACTTACTCCTAGATTATTTAAGGCAACTCACAATTCATATTTCTCAACTGTGTGAGAAACTTAATAAAAGAAAAGAGGTGGAGGAGCTTAAAGAAAAGAGATGGGATGACTTCTATAAGACTCCAGGTAGAGATAGCATGGAGGTAAGGCGTTTGCCTTTCATGTAAAAGGTCATCGGTTCGAATCCCGGTGCCCCATATGGTCCCCCGTGCCTGCCAGGAGCAATTCTGAGCATGGAGCCAGGAGTAACCTCTGAGCACTGCCGGGTGTGACCCCCCCCCCAAAAAAAAAAAGACTCCAGATAAATTTGACTCTTTGTTGGTCTGATATTTTCCAATACAATTTTTTTTCTTTCCTATACACAATTGGAATCTTGTCATCAATGTCAATAAAATCTGCTGACAGAAACATAGTCATTACTTGAGCTAACTTCTTAGATTGTAAAAGGAAATCATTTTCTTCACTGTGTCAACACTGAAGATATGTAGTCAAGTACTTTAAACAGAGACTTAATACCAATGGAGTAAGTCACTGCTGTAAAGTGACCATAAAATATGACTGGCAAGTATTAGCTATTTCGCTGCAAAGGTAAATCCACCTTTATCATTGCCCCATCAAAATGATCCTAAAATGTTGACACACTTGGCTTTTTTATATATCTCCTATTTTTATGATCATTTCTTCTTTTACTACAAAAAAGAAAAAGAATTGTTATATGAGCTATTTGAACTGCTTGTGTTTTCCTGTCTTTCTGTTTCTCTGCTTTACTATGTTCATACATGCTTCATTCATCTTTATTAGAACCACAAAAGGCTGAAAGATCCTGTCTAGTGTGAAAATTCTTGTCAATTATTTAAGGAGAGAAAAGCTCTCTTAGTCATAAAGTCTCTTGGAATTATATTTTCCCCTTATATATTTAGCCAATATTTGCTCCCCATCTCCACAATTCAAAAGGACTCAATTTTCTTACAACCCCCATAAATC
This sequence comes from Crocidura indochinensis, assembly GCA_004027635.1. Lineage (NCBI taxonomy): Eukaryota > Metazoa > Chordata > Mammalia > Eulipotyphla > Soricidae > Crocidura > Crocidura indochinensis. The sequence continues at coordinate 12,885 of PVKC010016264.1, forward strand.
ATAGCAGAGAACTGCAGCCTAATTAAAACCTGAGGGAAAGTAAATCTCTTCTAACAGTTAATGAGGTGTGAATGGTAGTCTGTATGGACTAGAATATAATGACATTTTAACAGTAAGCCTTATACTGAATTATACTACTTTCAGTAGATCCAGATAGAATACCATTCACCCTAGATTTTATATCTAAGACATTTTCTCAAACCTGTTAATAAGTAATACTATAATACACTCAATATTTAAAAGTTAACAACCACAATCCTTCAGTTACAGCCCTCTAGTAGTATATAATACAGCAAAAGAATTAGAGCATACCTAATAAGCACCTAGGCATTATAGGACTACATGGAATCATCTTGGCATCTCCAGGCCTAGTAAAGTTTGTTGCCCAAAAAGCAGTCATAGAAAGAGGAAAATTATGAGTAAAGAATGAGAAATTTATGCAAAATAAAAGCATGCTAATAATCAATAAGTAATAAGAATATGAGCTATCAGAAAAGAACAGTGATTCTTTTTTGTTTTGGTTTTGTTTTGGTTTTTGAGTCACACGCGTGATGCTCAGGAGTTACTCCTGGCTATGCACTCAGAAATCGCTTCTGGCCTGGGGGACCAGATGGGGCACCAGGGATTGAACTGAGGTCTGTCCTGGATCAGCCAGGTGCAAGGCAAATGCCCTATCACTGCACTATTACTACAGCCCAGGACAGTAATTCTTTTATTTTTTTTTTCTACCCTCCACCCTGGATAGTGATTCTTAACACATAATTGGAGAGGTTAACACTAGCAACCCATGTAATCAATTTAGTCTCTTACTTTATAAGCTTTTAGATTTTTTGAAACTTATTCTGACCCTTACACTTTATTAAAATATCCTGTGGAATATGGATATAAAATTTAAGGACAAGATGGCTAACAATTTTTCTATCCTAAAATACTTTCTGTGATAAATTTTCTTTCCACTTTTTAATTATAAATTGAAGTGATACCATATGTCTAAGTTTATTGGTGGCTACAGAAGCATTGCATATATAAAACTTGTTTTATATCTTATTTGAGAATATAAAATTAATCATATGGATTTTATTTTAATTTTAATAGTTATTATTCTAGAATATTTTTTCATTTTTCACATTTTATAATATATAGCACTGCCATAACAGACTTGCAAAAATGATTTGACATGATAATATTGACAAATTTTTCCAAATTAGTTGTAGTAAGTTGCTATTACAAAACACGGAATTTGACCAGTGTTTTTGAATTTTGGTTAACAGATGCATGACTTGATCATCTTACTCAACTGTAAATTCTGATTCAATTAGAATCAAAAAATTCAGAATGCAGAGATTCTCAAGTCCTAACAAGTTCCCACGTAATACCAATTCTACTTGCTTATGGACAACACCACTTTTCTTCAACCATTTTACACCTGAGGACCAGAAACTGTCCGCATGCTTGTCCACAAACTAGCAATTATCATGATTGTGGTAGAACATTATTTTCTCAACCTTTCTATGCCTAAGGACTTGTATTGGTCAAAGACTGATGACTGAAAACCACTGGGTTACAAATTTTGTCACAAAATAGTAAACAGAGAAAGATACCACAATGGTATGGCATTTGCCTTGAATGTGGCTGACCCGGGACGCACCGGGTTTGATTCTGAGCATCCCATCTGGTCCCCTGAGTCTGCCAGGAGTCATTTTTGAGCACAGAACAAGAGTAGCCCATGAGCACCAAATATGGCCCAAAAAGAATAAAATAGTAAATAAATCTTCATATGCTACCTTACTTTTATTATAAAATATTTTTATTTAAATTTTGAAAAAAAATATTTTTTAATTTGAGAAACAATCAAATACAGATGATTAAATATCAATAAAAATTACTGAAGAGAACTGGGAAAATAGTTCAGGTTACTGGAGAATACACCTTGCATATTGAAACTCCTGGTGCTTAAGCACTGCGATGAATGGCTTCAGAGCACTAAACTAAAACTAGCCTTACAGCATGTCTGGGTATGGCCTAAAAACAAACAGTCAAACAAGCAAGCATATGAAATCCCAAATTACTGAAACTAAGCAAATATTCAAAATGTTTTTCTCTTTTGAGCAGGTCCTTCCTTAGTTGTTGCTGAGCAGATTCTCTGACAATAATGTGTTTTTTCTGACAATAAATGTTTTATATGTATTTTCATTTTATTCATTCCAAAATCATAATAGATGCACAAATAGGAATTTAAAACACATTAAGATAATATATTGTTCTCTGAGAGATAGTCAACGAAATTAAAAGTAAAATGATAAATTCACTCCAGAATAAATTGAAGTAGCATAAAAATGCCCAAATAAAGAAAATCTAGTGTTAATGTGAAAAAAAGGAAATTACCTATCTTTCAAAGAAGAAACAAATGTGGCTAATTTTTGATAGGCTATCATTATTAAACTCTCAATAATACAAATCAAGATTTCAATTGTTTTTATTTTTATTATTTCAATTTTAGTAGCACACAGTGATCTCAGGGTCTGACACATGCAGAATTCTCTATCACTAGCAGTAGACCCAGCTGAAATTGAGTTGCATTTATTTTTCCTTTGTTCTTGATGAGGGGCTCCCAAGGGCCTCCCACTGATTACCTCAGCTACCCTGCAGTGCTTGGGGATTTCCAGGGCTGCACTCAGCAATTCTCAGGAGATCATGTGGGATCAAAGATCAAACCAAGATAGTCTGTACACAAAGCATGCATAGTAATTCACATATTATTTATGCACTTCCAAGATTTGGAGGGTCAAAACCACTAATGATTAGGGGTTTTACTCCTGACACACACTACTCAGATCTTATCCCTGGAAGGCTCAGAAGTCTATATGGAATGCCAAGGATTGAAACTGAGTTGATTGCATGAAAGGTAAATACCCTATTCACTGTACTATTGCTCCAACCCTAATCCACCTGCAAGCTTTTTAAATTAGACCACATGTTATAAAAGTTTCATATAATATGAAAGACATGATTTTATACATTATTGGGGAGTATTTAAATTATTATTATGTTGTAACCGAATTCAACATTATCTTGTCATAATAAATTTTCATGTATCATAATTTTTTATGTAAAGTAATTCACATATTTTCCAGTACACACTCAAAACCCTTGTATGTATTGGGCCAGCAAGTCCACTTAGTGGTATATAATGTCAAAACACAATACCTCATTTAAAAATATATATAAATACTTTACTAGTTGCAGGGCTGAACATGAGAACTATTTTACAGAACTGAGATCACAGAGGAAAGAGTGGGAGCTGAAGGTCTGGGGGAATCCTGAAATAATGGTAGAGGGAAGTAGACACTTTGGTAGAGGGAATGATGTTGGAAGTTTCGTACATGAAAATCTATCATAACAGTTTTGTATATCATGGTGCTTCTATATTTTGAAACGAAGTTGAAATGTTATATATACATTTTTAAATTGTACATACACACAGTGTATATGCATTATCTGCTATACAAGGCAAAGAAAATAGCAAATCTAGCAAGGTGGATATAATTGGAAAATATGCTAAATGAAGATGAAGATGGTAGCTGTTACATTAATGTTACAACCTATTTAAACTACACCATCATATATGTATCTCAAACTTATATAGCTTTGACTGATAATTAGTGGTCAATTAAACCTGGCCTAAAAACAATAATTAATATGTGACTAAAGGAATCTATAAATTAATATAAAAAGAAATGAAAGAAAAATATGAAAATTGAAGAATCTCCTCTTCTTGAATTAGGAGGACTAATGTTATCAAAAAGAAAATCCTTCACAAAGCATTGTATAGTGCAATGCATGCTCTTTAAAATCTTTGTCAAAGGAGAAAAACGATATGGTTAGGTAAGGAAAACCTCTTCAACAAATACCTTTGGGAAAAGTAGTCACATGTTGAAAAAGGAAATTTGACACCTGTAAAATTACCCCCAGCTATTAACCCAAAACAAGGGCATTTCCCCATCTTTCTCTTTGCTTTAAAACTATTCCTTTGACATGTAAAGTCCATTTAGATCACTTGACCTTCACATGCCCTAGTGAATTTTGTACTGGCTTAATAAAGAAAAGTCAGTCTCCCATGGTACACTCCCAATGACCATGAAGGAGAAGCCATTGACTCTGTGACACTCTCTTGACTAGCTTAGTGTATTAATCCTCCACAGCTACCTGTCTTCAGATCCATTAGCCTGGGGTTATTTCACAGTGTGTGGACTTATTTTACAAACACCTATCTTACACCATGTGAAAATCAATTAAATTGAATTAAAGACCTTCATACCAGAACTGAGTTCATATATTGAGGTAAACACAGGTTGAACCTTTCAGGCATAGTCTTTATAGACATATCCAATAATTCAATGCCCTTGGTCAAGCAAAAGGAAAAAAGATAAACAAATGGGATTAACTCAAATTTAAAAAGTTGTTGCATGCCAAGAGAAAATGACCAGAATAAAATACACTCCAAAAATTTTCTTGTCATTTACTAACAATGAGTTAATATAAAGATATATTAAAGAAATATATATGCATATATATATATACATATTAACAAGGATAAAAGCAAAGAACTCCAGGAAATATATATATCACCTCAGTTCAAGCAACTGATAGTGGTATAAAAGTAGGCAAAAAGGGACCCTCAACCATGGCTGATGGTAATGTAAGCTAGTTCACCTTTTTTAGAAAACAATATGGACATTATTAGAAAATTAAGGCTAGAGTTTTTATATAATCCAGAATTTTCCACTTCTTGGCATCTACTCCAGGAACTTAAACATTTTATTTGGAGAAGATATTTTATTTGGAAAAGAAATACATGTTTTTATTTTCTTTGCTGCAATTGCAATATTCACAATAGCCAAAATATGGAGACAACCTAAGTGTCAGGGAACAGATCTCTAGATAAATAACAGTATGTATAAATGTATATATATATATGTATAGATACATGTTTATGTGTGGTACATATACACAACAAAATATATACACAATAGTTATAAGAAGGGATAAAAAAGCATACAAATTTTTGCCACATGGAATCATAGGGGAAAATCTAATGCTAAGTGGTATATAATATATGAGAAACAGATACAGACTGTTATTAAACATATGTTAAATATAAAGAGACATAGAAAATAAATTTAAAAAATGACCAAAAATACAGTGTGGATGAACTGGCCTACAGAATTGAATTATTATGGAAGAGGACAGGAGGAGGAATAGAAGTTGGTTGAGAGGGAGAGACATGTTGGTACAAGATTAAAATATTGTGTGTATAAAACCATATCATTAACAATATTTCAAATAAAGCTCACTGAAATCAGAATAAATTTTATTTGTATGACAAGTTAAATAAAAATTTAACATCAATATATGTTAAAATTATTCTGAGGTGAGAAAAAGTAATAATTAAGGCTAAAAATATGCTTTAATATTGCTTAATTTTAAGAATTTTCAAAAGTATAAAAAAGAAAAAAACCCTTGATTAACATGTCTACAAAATTATAAATCAAATTAGTATAAAATAAATGAAAAAATATAAATATATTTGAATATCAGGCTCAGTTTTTGACATTGAAGGGCTGAAGTCTTGTTTAGTAGCTGGTAAGAGTAGCCACACAAGGTACTCCTTTCCAAGTAAACCAGAGGCAAAGAGTTTGTGTACTGAAGGCCAATTACTTTAATTTTCCCAAAGATTCAATTGACTCACATCACAGCATATAAATTAGAAGGCATGCCAGGGGTATGGTTTCCCAAGCAGAAGGCCAAAATGAACACATGGACCAAAGTTGGAATTACATGATCTACCCAACCAAATAGACTCAAGACCCACCCTTATAGGTTAAAGGCCACGCCTCTGGGCATTACTAGGCAACACATTATCTGCCACGCACATAAAGTTCTCTAAGATTTTTCTGTCAGTGGAGAAGTCTCTGATAATGACATAAGATATATGCATATTGAGACTACTAAAGAAATTATTGTAAAGCAGTACAAAATCCCACCTTGTGTTGTGGGTGAATATTGTAACTTGCAAACCCAATCAGTGATAATCCACTATATAATCTAAATGGAATAGATTTCAGAGTGGAAATGCATATGATGTTCAATGAGCTCAAAGAAACATATTGCCAATAAAATACAAGAGGATATAAAAGCAGAAATGATAAAAATAAAAAAAAGAAATGTCAAACTGTTGACAAAAATGAAGCTATGAAATTAATTTATACATGGATGGATATGGGGAGTATGATGCTCAGTAAAGTGAGTCAGAGGGAAAAGGATAAATATAGAATAATGTAATTAATTTTGGGGACATGAAAATATTTTTCCTAAGGTAATTGTAGTATATTTTATATTTGTTTTTTTAATTTTTTTATTTATCACCTTGATTACATACATAATTGTGTTTGGGTTTCAGTCATGTAAAAAACACCACCCATTACCCCCAGAGCAATGTTCCCATCACCATTGTCCCAAATCTCCCTCCTCCCCACCCACCTCCCGCCTGTACTCTAGGCAGGCTCTCCATTTTCCTCATACATTCTCATTATTAGGACAGTTCAAAATGTAGTTATTTCTCTAACTAAACTCATCATTCTTTGTGGTGAGCTTCATGAGGTGAGTTGGAACTTCCAGCTCTTTTCTCTTTTGTGTCTGAAAGTTAATATTATTGCAAGAATGTCTTTCATTTTTCTTAAAACCCATAGATGAGTGATACCATTCTGCGTTTTTACTCTCTCTCTGACTTATTTAACTCAGCAAGATAGATTCCATGTACATCCATGTGTAGGAAAATTTCATGACTTCATCTCTTCTGACAGCTGCATAATATTCCATTGTGTATATGTACCACAGTTTCTTTAGCCATTCGTCTGATGAAGGGGATCTAGGTTGTTTATAGATTCTTGCTATGGTAAATAGTGCTGCAATGAGTATAGGTATAAGGAAGGGGTGTTTGTATTATATTTTTGTGTTCCTAGGGTATATTCCTAGGAGTGGTATAGCTGGATCGTATGGGAGCTCAATTTCCAGTTTCAGGAGGAATCTCCATATCGCTTTCCATAAAGGTTGAACTACACGGCATTCCCACCAGCAGTGGATAAGAGTTCCTTACTCTCCACATCCCCGCCAACACTGTTTGTTCTCGTTCTTTGTGATGTGTGCCATTCTCTGTGGTGTGAGGTGGTACCTCATAGTTGCTTTGATTTTCATCTCCCTGATGATTAGTGATGTGGAGTATTTTTTCATGTGTCTTTTGGCCATTTGTATTTCTTCTTTGTCAAAGTGTCTATCCATTTCTTCTCCCCATTTTTTGATGGGATTAGATGTTTTTTTCTTGTAAAGTTCTGTCAGTGCCTTGTATATTTTTGAAATAAGTCCCTTATCTGATGGGTATTGGGTGAATAGTTTCTCCCACTAAGTGGGAGGCTCTTGTATCCTGGACGCTATTTCCTTTGAGGTGCAGAAGCTTCTCAGCTTAATATATTCCCATCTGTTAATATCTGCTTTCACCTGCTTGGAGAGTGCATTTTCCTCCTTGAAGATGCCTGTAGTCTCAATGTCCTGGAGTGTTTTGCCTACCTGTTGCTCTGTATATCTTATGGTTCCAGGTCTGATATCAAGGCCTTTCATCATTTGGATTTCATCTTCATACATGGTGTTCGCTGGGGGTCTAAGTTCAATTTTTGGTAAGTGGCTAGCCAGTTGTGCCAACACCACTTGTTGAAGAGGCTTTCTTTGCTCCATTTAGGATTTCTTGCTCCTTTATCAAAAATTAGGTGACTGTATGTCTGGGGAACACTTTCTGAGTATTCAAGCCTATTCTACTGATCTGAAGGTCTGTCCTTATTCCAATACCATGCTGTTTTGATAACTATTGCTTTGTAGTAAAGTTTGAAATTGGGGAAAGTAATTCCTCCCATGTTCTTTTTCCCAATGATTGCTTTCGCTATTCTAGGGTGTTTATTGTTCCAAATGAACTTCAAAAGTGCCT
>PVKC010016265.1:0-20918 GCA_004027635.1 Crocidura indochinensis
GAAAAGAAAACTCCTTTATTTTTCAGCAGCAAATAACAGTTGACACTCCCTCATTCTGATAAAGTTTTCATCCACTTTAAGTTTTCCCCAACACTAACCACTTCATTTGCTTTTGGAGTTTTCCATTTTTTTCTCTGTTTTATTCTTTCTTAATGCTTTCCTCCTCTTTTCTCTAATATGGAGCATGTGGAGTGAATCACTCTCTGTGCTTCTCTCTCTACCTAGATCCTTGATGATCTTACCATCTGCCATGCTTTGTTTGCAAGTTATGTTTTGATGGTTCCTAAAATCCAGACTGCTGCATCCAGTTACACACACGGCAGATTCACTTGAATATCTAAGAGGTGTTTTGCTTTGTATATACCCATGAACAAATTCTGTCTACTCCCTAGTCCTACCTCTTTTGAGTGGTCTCCAGCTTGGCCATTTCGCCAATATGCACAGATGAGATTCATCTTCCCTCTCGCATTACATCCTGGAACTCCTACCAACATTGCCTTCAATACATATTTTGAATTTAAAATTCCCATCCTTTTGTTCCTTCAGCATAATACACAAAGAGATCTTACTAAAAGATGAATCTGAATGAAAAACAAATACCTATAGTTCCCTTTTGCATAGGCACATAAACATGGAGAAATTTTATGTATAGATAAAAGTTCTTATCTAATAGGGATAGGAATTCCTAAATTTTATATTTCAGGGCAGTTTTTCACCCTGAACATTCGTCATAATTATTTGACTTGGGCTTCACTCGATCTGACAGGCTAAATAAGCACAAATAGATATCATGTTAGTGTGTATTGAGTAGCGTAGCTTTACATTATTTTATCAAATTTTCCTCTGTTTAACAATAATCTTCTCTTTGTGTTTTTACTTCTTTTTAACCAATGCAACCAATGCTATAGTGAATATCATTGTAACGGCACTTTTAAGTACTCACAATTTTACTTCTTAAGGTTAGATTCCTCCCACTTGAAATGTTAGATCATAAAGCATTCACATTTCCATTTCCAAAGATTCTGAAAAATTACTCTCCAAAAGTTAGATCAATTTGCATAAAAACATGAAAATGTTCACTTGCTTATAGTCTCAGACAAAACTATGTTTCAAAAATTTCAGAAGAAATTGTTAATGGATATCATTTCATTGTATACTTTTTTGACTATCAGTCATATACTTGCAATATATATGTCTTCAATGAGTTTTGAATGTATCACTAGGACTCTTCCTGGTCAGTAATATATGATATACTCAGCCAACACAAACTTAGGTGCTAAAATTAAAGATCTGTCATAAATGTGAGTGCAATGTTTTAGGTAGCTCATATCAAACTTTGTGAACTTCAGATCATTTTATATTCAAAATTGTAATAAGCTCAATGAATTCTTATTATATTTACCTCTGTGGATTTAACATATTTAATATTAAAGTGAAGTGTTTTAATAATATGCATTTTATTCTGAGGTAATTATTAATCTCATTGTATCTCAAATTGGGAAGAATTGATAAGAAATAATTGCTTTCAAAACCACCATAATAAATTGCATGCTTTTACAATTTTGCAAGACTTTTTAACACGTGGATTAATAGAATACAGAAATAAACTCATACCTTTATTCTGTGGTGGAAAAATAACCACAATGTTAAAATCGTGAATATAAGTTTGAATAGCTAAAGTCTCTGAAATCATTGCAGGTCTGTTGAAAGGAGGGGTCTGTGTATTCCACTTTGGGTACCTCTGGATTTTGTTTGTTTGTTTGTTTATTTTGGGGGGCACACCCAGCAACATTCAGTGGTTCCTCCTGATTCTAGGCTCATAAGTATCTCCAGGAGTCTTGGGGGACCTTATGGGGTGCCTGGTATCTAACTCCGGTCTACCCTGGGTTATCTGCATGCAAGGCAAATGCCCTACCACTGTGCTCTCTCATGCCCCTGGATACTTCTATTTTAAGAAAACCAAGAAGGAATGAGGTAGGGGTAGTGCCCAGAAGAACGTATGGCAGGGTGATCTTGCCACCTGAAAGCTGGAAGCAAGATTATGTGAGGGGCCTGGAGGATTCTTTGGTAGACAAATAAACAACTCGCAATAACGGCAATAAATAATTCCCTCGTTTATCTTCCACTTTTAGCTCACTCGTTGGCCAGACTGTATCAGTATAGTAAGGAACAATGGAGAAAATTGATGTAATGTATCTGTGCCAATACCCACATATAGAGAGCCAACAAGGGAAAAGTTGGGAGAGGTTAAAGAGAATCATTAGAAAATAACTAGAATAAACACTATTTCATTTATCATTTATATTGAACTTCTACCGTATATGAAAACATAGAAGCTTTACATACTATGTTTGTTCAAATATTTTAATGCATTCATTTTATTCTGGTTGGCAACGTGCACTTGAACTTTGTAGTAGCTTTCATTATTCATTATGTTCTATTTTGTAGACAGTGTGGTTAGAGGGAGTGGGGAGAGAGTTCAGGATGGAGCTCATGCTTTCCATGGAAGAGGAAGGGTTAGATTCCTATCACTATATGACCCCACAAGTACTTTGAGAAGTGATCCCTGAGCATTGTAACAAGCATAGACACTCCTAAATAAAATGGGCACACAAATAGACGTAAAATTATCCTTGCATGGCTGGAGTGGCAGTCAAGTTCCTTGAATGTGGCTAAGCAGGATTAGATTCCCAGAATCTCGTATGTGAGTAATTCCTGTGTGCCAGGAGTAGATCCCAAGCATTGCCATATGTGGCCTAAAGAACAAAAAAATGTCCAAAACATTTATTCCTTTTTGTTAGTCAGTGTTTCTCATTCCAAATTTATATATGTGAGATTTGAGGGAAATATTCTTCCAATAATTTAAGGTTTTATCTTAAGCTTCAGGAACGTATTCATTGCTATCTGAATAACATAGATATTCCACTTTAATCAAGTTTCATGGTAATTTCATTGAAATTCTTTTCCCCCAAGTATTTATTATCAGTATGTCTTCAAATTATACATAGATATGCATAATTATTTTGTGAATTTTTCTTCCATTTGGGTCTAGTTATTATTCCTGATTACAGAGCAGTTTCATTCAAAATGTAATAGCTTTATGTGTACATGTAGATAGTTATATATTAGTGAAAATATTTTATGAACATATGATATAGTCACATACTATATACAATAAACCATTGATTATATTTATTAGCATATATGACTAAATGTTATTTTAACTATATAATTTTATATTTATATATAAAGTATATGAAAATTATGTATAAGCTAAAGTTGAAATATATTGATTAACAATTCAGAGCGAATCAATAGAGGCACGAGGGAATATAGTGGAAGGATATTGAGCAGACCTTGGTTGGATCCAAGAGCCCATATATAGTCACCTGAGCACCACTGTCAACAGTAAGACCTGAATAATTCTGTATTTTCCCACCAAACAAAATCCTATTGATTAATTCTGATATAGTATATCTCTATTAGATAATGTATCATAACATATTATTTGGCTTATATATGCATGCATTATTACATTGCTTAATGGTAAAATGTCACTTTGGGGAATACTTGTATTTAAAAATATTTATCTAATTAGTTTATTACCTACATAAGTAGTTGATATACAGATACTTCACTATATGAAGAAATGGGTGTTAATGTAATAGGCATATATACAGTACTAAACTTCATACACATATGATATTAAGTGTTGGAGTCTCTACCAATGTGGTTCTATGTTCTCTAACCAAATTCCTGTTATAAACTTAGAGAAATCAACTATTCACTCAGCAATAGATATGTTCTTATTTTCCCAGGATTTCTTTTCATTGCAATCACAGAAACTGACTAAAACAATAAATTCTATAAAACTTGCCACCAATATATAATCTTTATATTTTTAAAGGAAACATTTTTTAAAAGTCTTTAAAATATTTTCATAAATTCTAAACTTCATTTTAATTCTATAGTCAAATTAAAAAGTCACATTTCAGGTTTTGTTTTTATAAGTTAATATTTATTTGTAATACTATTATTTTTTCTTTAAACCATTTTTCTACAAAATTATTGATAGTTGGGTTTAGGCATACAATGTTACACCACCACTGTCAACCTCCCTCCACCAGTGTTCCCAGAGGCCATCACGTGCCACCTCTACCCTCCTCAGCCTGCCACCATACCAATACTGGTTTTAATTTTGATTGTTAAAGTTTGGGTCGCCTGTTTTCATTGTTGTTGACTCTGGATTGAATATTTAGTTCTGTCCTTTCTTAATACCATCAAGGCACCTGAAATTCCTTGGCCCCAGTTGCCGTCCTTTTATATTTGTATTTTCCTCCTCCACTCAATTTCTTTCTTCTCCAAATTATACTTTGGTCCCTAGTTTGCTCTTGACAACCCCCAACTAAGCCATTGCATTTCTTTATTTCTTCATGCATTTATTCTAAATACCATATATAAGTGATATGTTGTATTTACTTAATTGAACATAATATCTTTAGTTCTATCCATGCTGCATCAAATAAAATTATTGCATCATTTTTTACAGCTATATACAATACTATAACATTTTAAGGGTACAACTTTAAACCTCTACATGCATACATGGTTCATTTTATCTACCGCTTAGTTCTAAGGTCATCTTATCTCTAAATGTATCACAAGTCACCCATTCTTTCTTTTCTACTTACTAACAACCAAAATTTTTTGCAAAGTATAAGAATTATTGGACATTTTGATGTCAGTCTATTAGTTTTGGTTATTTATATTATGAACATAAGTGAAAACAGCCATCAATTGTATTTTATATCCTTTTTTAAAAGCAAAATGATCTGAAGTTCTATTCCCTTTTCCCCCACAAAGGCACAAGTTTACCTTTTGAATAGCAGAATAGTAGACAATTGGTCTAGAGATTTTAGTTCTTTTATGAAAATAAATTCTTTAAGAACTATGGTTACAAACAAGTCTGTAATTGTGTTTCAGCAATAAAATGCACAACCCATTCACCAGTGCAACTTTCCCACCACCTATGTCCCCCATTTCCCTCCTCCCCCATCCCCTGCTGTCTTCAAGACAGGTATATATATATCGTTGTCATGGTAGTTGTTAGTGCAGTTATTTCTCTAATTGCACTTACCACTCTTTGTGATATATTCATATCTTCAGATCACGGGCTGATCCTTCCAGATCTTATTTCTATCATCTCTAGGTATTGTTATTATTATACTGTCTTTTATTTATCTTAAATCACAGAGATGAGAGAGACTATTCTACGTTTATCTCTCTCCCTCTGATTTATTTCACTCAATAAATTGTCTCCATATCCATCCACATATAGTCAAATTTCTTGACTTTATTTTTTTCCTAACAGCTGTGTAGTATTCCACTGTGTATATGTATCACAGTTTCGTTAGTCACTCATCTGTTGTCAGACATCTGGTTTGTTTCCAGATTCTGACTGTTATAAATAGCACTAAGGTAAATATAGGTGTGTAGATGGCCTTTTTGTGTGTTTTTGTATGTGTTTTTAGGGTACATCCCTATGACTGATATAACTGGATAATATGGGAGCTCAATTTCCAGTTTTTTAAGAATCTCCATATTGTTTTCCATAAAGGCTAGACTAGATAGCAGTTCCACCAGCAGTAAATGAGAGTTCCTTTCTCTCCACATCCCCGCCAGCACTGATTGTTCTTATTTTTTGTGATGTATGTCAGTCTCTGAGATGTGAGATGATATCTCATTGTCGTTTTGATATGCATCTCCCTGATTATTAGAGATGAGAAGCAATTTTTCATATGCTTTGTGATCATCTGCATTTCCTCTTTAATGAATTGTCTGTTCATTTTTTCTGTATATTTTTGATGGCATTATATGTTTTTTACTTGTTAACTACTGTCAGTCTCTAGTATATTTTAGATATTAGTCTTTTTTATCAATTTATCTTGTGATGGTCATTTAGCTTTTATCCATATTTTGGATACAGTGATTAATACTGATAGGAAAGAGAGTGGTATTTATTTATCTCCAAATGTATGTTTTTATGTCCTTTGTATAAATTCCTAAGAGTAGTGTTGTTGGATCACAGAATATTTCTAATGTTTAAAAAGGAATCTCTACACCATCTTAAAATTCTTCCATTTTTTTTGTTTTGTTTTGTTTTTTGGTTTTTGGGTCACACCCGGCAGTGCTCAGGGGTTACTCCTGGCTCCATGCTCAGAAATTGCTCCTGGCAGGCACAGGGGACCATATGGGGTACTGGGAAAAATTCTTCCATTTTAACCACCAGAGAGTATAGCTAAATGGCAGAGCATTTGACCGCAGAAATGCTTCCATTTATATTTCCACCAAAGTCAAACCGCAGTTTCTTTTCTATTCACATATTTACCTTCACTTGATACATCCAATCATCTAGGTGCAAGATATTATAACTATTATCACTAATATTATCACTAATAGACTCCATTAGTATCTCATTGTGGTTTTGATTTCATATCTCTTATAGAGATCTTGAACTTGCCTTCATGTATGTAGGCCATAATATGCCTGCTTTAGAGAAGTGTCTATTGGTGTATCTTGTCAATGTTCTTGACTGGGTTGCTTCTATCTCTGTTGGTTCTTAGTAGGATTTGAATATTAATCTTCAGTCACACGCAGGATGTGAAAATAGCTTTTCCAAGTAACTAGATTGCCATTTTGTGTCTATGCTGCTTCCATTTATGTCACAGCTTTTACTTCTTTTGAGTGTGACTGTTGGTTTGGGTTTTGAATTTGGGAGCCACACCTGAGTGTTCTCAGGGGGTACTCCTGGCACTGATCAGAGGGATCATTCCTGGTGGGCTCAGTGGTTCATTGAATGCTGGTTGGTCACATGCAAAGGAAATGCCCTACCTGCTGTTCTATTGATCTAGTTCTAAAGCTTTTCAATTTACTTTGTTTTATTCATCCTTTTGCTTCCATCTCCAATGTAGTTGTATCTCTAAATATAGAATGTTTTGCAGTGTATCACTGATGCTTCTTTACTCTATTTACTGGTGTAAGGTTCAATTTGGATGTCTTTTGGGTTAATGTATGCATGTAATATTAGTGATCTTTTTTTCTTTTCTTTTTTCTTTGCTTTTTCTTTGTTCTTTCTCTTCTTTCTTTCTTTTCTTCCTTTCTCTTTCTTTTTTCTTTCTCTTCATTCTTGAGGATGAACTAATTGTAGTCTGGCAGTCTTCTTTCTAATATGGAGCCCAAGATGCCCAGGTTTACAAGTAAGACCATCTCTGTTTTGAGGTAAATCCAAATTGTAAACAAACATACAAAGAACCCAGGGGTGATCTTTGTTGTCAGTAAAATAAGATATAACCCAACAAGTGTCTCTTTTTGTCCAAAAATTGTGGGATACATAAGCCATGCTCTATTGTTCTCTGCTAGAGGCAGGAACCCCAGATCAGAATTTACAAAAGCATTATTTTTATATAGGCTCAGTAATAGTTGGCTGTAATAGCATCAAAGTTTAAACTGTATACATCATTCTCAAAAGAATCAGCCTTTTCCATATCTTTGTCTTATGCATATCACAACACTTTTTCATAGACTTCTCTGAATTTACACCTTATAACCTTTCTGCAGATACACTTAATTTGAACATTTTTAAACATTCTTACACTGAGCACTGTGATACATGTCTAGAACATTCGAGTCTCTTTTCATAAGCTTCCTTAAACAAAAATCAAAAAATATTTCCACTGATATATACACAGTTTGAAAATAGGTTTGGTAAACATTCTTATAATGAGCACTGTTAACAATAGTCTATAGTATCCAAGTTCCTTTTCCATCTATTTCTGTGGACAAAGAGATCAGAACATTTTTGCAGACATAATTTGAGAATTAGTTGCTACATAAGATACACAATAAAACATCCTTGCAATTGGAAAACATTCCCTAGGATAGCTGAGACCTTTAAAATACCTAATAGTATTATGCATTTCCCCAGAATTGTGCAAACTGATATTAAAGCACTAAAGTTGGATACAAAATTTTCTGTTTGCAGTTAGGCATAAAACGAAACACTAAGATCCATATAAATAAAACAAAATGTAACCAGCAATATAGTGATCGATGCAAATATGGCCAAGAGATTAGCCTAAGAGAAAGTTACAAGAGATTATGAATGCAGCTTCTCCTCCATTGGGCTTTGGCTAGACTTGGACCCTCCATCTTCTGTGGTGGTTGCTAGGGTCTCCTTGATAAGCTGCTACATGTTGGGGAGGGGGCATGGTCCTGGCAAACATCGCCTCTGGTAGAGGAAAGAGGTTAGGCATTGGCATCTGTAACTTACCCAGAGTCTTCACCTCTCTCCCCTTCTCTGCCTGCTTCTGACCCACTTGAGGTCAGATCCCTATGGTGGGGTAGCTGAATAAGGCCTGGGGATGAATTGACAGAACCTATGCCAATTGAGAGCACATCTGCTATTTTTCATTGGCATTATGCCAGGATCAGATACATTAGTAGCTTTTAGTCTTTTCTCTTTTCACGATATCAAACTCCACAGTCTCCACATCACCAACGCTACACAGAAATTTCCTGGAATTGTTTCTCTTAATAGTTGTCCAGTGAACAAAGACATCTTTGGTGTCATTTCAATTGTTGCAGTCTTCTCAGATCCCTGAGTTTTAAGTAGTTGTTTGGGCGTCAGTTGTAAAATCACCCCGCACTCCGTATCTCCAAGCCCAGGTGAACGAATCTGAATCAGGGTTGCACATGAAATAATCCAAACCAAGCTGAGGGCAAAACACATGTAATCTGGCAGTCTTCTTCCTAGAATGGAGCCCATTTGAATATGGCATTCCACTTTTGCCTAGCACCGTCTTTCTGAATGCCTGCCCTTATTCTTTTGAATGGTCTTGAGTACTTTGCAGCATCAGATATCTTCTGTGGGTTATTAGGTGATTGGGTAGAATGTGGAACTTTTGAACTATAGATACCAGGGTTGCTTTGTTGACCTTTTGTTGGTCAATTGGATTTTAGAAAGTTATAGTGAACACAGATATCAGCTCTCCAAAATGTCTGCATGTTTCCAAGACATTTTATAAATTACAGTACAAGGTAGTTTTTTTTTTTCCCTTTGGGTCTACACTGATAGTGCTCAGGGCTTACTCCTGGCTCTATGTTCACGAACCACTTTCGGAAATAGAAAGATATCATCTGGAGTGATAGGAACTTAGCCAGGTCAGTTGTTTAGGGAGTTAGCGCCCTATGCATTGCTCTATCTCTCTGGATGGTGACTTATTCTACTATTCAGAAGATGGGAATTTTATGATTCCGAATTGCTCAGTGTTGTACTGAGCATCATACATTTTTGAGATACAAAGAGAAATCGCCTTAGAAAAGGAGGTGAGACCGTTCAAATAAAATATACAGAGAGACATGAGGGAGGCACCATAAAGATCTAGGGAGCAAGTTCATAAAGTGTGAAATATGGGATGAATGACTCCAGAAAAGCCAAGTGAATAGGTTTCTTCTCTCCAGGAAGGAAAGCTATCAGAATATTGTGGCTTACAGAAATGAATTAGTACAGAGTTTAGAAGAGAAAAATGCTGAAAACATAATGTAGGGTTTTGGAAAATAATTCAGTGGTTGAGTCACTTCCTTTGCTGGGTTCAATCCACAGCTCCATATATGGTCCCTGAGTACTGCCAGGAGTGACTCCTGAGCATATTGCAAGGAGTATGCCCTTAGTACAGCCAGGAGTAACCCCCAAACCAGCAAAAAAAAAATCGAGGAACTTTGCATGGACCCTGGTGATGTTTTGTAACTGCTCATTTCCTTACTTCCATATTCACACAAAATATCTCTGAAGATAAACATTGTTATTAAGGGACTTGGGGAAAACATTTTTGAATTTTTCTTCAGTGTCACCATGCCCTAGCAATATTTAGAGTGGGAATGAGATTTTTCAATTTATCTGAGTTATGTGTACAGCCCTTGGCTCTTTTCATCAACTTCTCCAACTTCTTTCCAATAGCTGCTATTGTAGATTAGAACTTCAATTAACATCAAAGGAGAGAGAGGAATTTGTGAGACATTAACTTCTTAAATTTGCTATTTATTTACTGTTCAGGGTAGAAATGTGTCAATAAATATTGAGTGTTTAATGGATTTCCTTTAGCTCTCATATTTAGTCATTAATTAAAGTTCACAGAGTATATACATGTATATGTGTGTATGTATATATACTTCCTTTTGGAGCATTTCTGTGAGATATAGATTCTCATTATGTGTTCAATCATCATTTTACTTATAAAACAATTTAAAACAATTTAAATATACTAAAAGTATAGTCACTTGCTTTTGTTTTTAAATGTGTATATTATAAGAGAGATATAGAGACAGAGACTTGTTCTATTCTCTTTATGCTTTCCTAATACTGCCTGAGATTATGAATGCTCTAATGCATGCAAATTTTCTGATGTATCCTAAATTTTCTGTTCCTATAGAGTCTCAAAATGCATGCAAAGATACAATTGATAATGATTTTAGGTCGTTTCCTAAAAATACAAAGATGCAATTGGTAATGATTTTAGATCTTTTCCTAACGTATTCTGTTTGAATTCTGATACATATGTGTCTTTCAATACTTCAGGCAGTATGGTTTATCTTTCATTTTGATTACTACAATGATATTGCTTAGAAATTGATTTTCTTTGGAATATTAGTTGACTAATTTTAAAAGCTGGATATCTTGATAATAAAAAAAAGTTAGTACTCTCAATGTTCTAGGAGTCAAAAACTCTCATAGTTCTAGAAGTTAAACTCTAACTAAAGAGCAGGGCTCATTGTATATCTACCTTCTGTGGATTCTAGGTGATCAGCTTCTGGAAAATATTGGTCTCTGTCTCCATCCCAAATGACTGTCTCCTCAAATCTTCCTCTCCTTCCTTTCATAAGGTATCAATACTTGGATTTGGATTTCATTGTAAATACAAAATTATCTCATGTTCCTTAATTTGCATGTGTAGTTCTCCCAAATAAGCTGAGATCCACAATTCTGGGGATAGGACACAGACATAGCATTTGGAGTGCCACCACTTACATTAGCTCACATGGTTCATGATAAATAACTGTAGACTTTTATACTTACACAAACTTGCATTTGTAGATATTTTTGGTTCGGTTTGAGGCCACACCCACTGGTGCTCAGAGGTTACTCCTGGCTCTGTGATCAGAAATCGCTCCTGGTAGGCTCAGGGGACCATATGGGATGCCGGGGATCAAACCCTGGTCCATCCCAGCTTGGCCGAGTGCAAGGCAAATGCCCTACTTCTGTGCTATCACTAAGGCCCCACATTAGCAGATATTTTTAAAGCTAAAAATATTGTCTATTTATCAATTTCAGGGTTTTATTTTGGAGGGAGTACACAAGGCAATAGTTAGAGGTTACTTCTCACTCTGCACTTAACATTAACTCCTGATTGTGTTCTTGTGTTTGTAACTGGATGGACTGCGATCATGGCAAATGACTTACCTGCTGTACTCTATCTCCAGCCGTGAATGTAGACATGTAGATAAGAAATCTTGGAAAAGTTACCTAGGTCCTCTGCTCAGAATTTATCATCAGACTAAGACTAGTGACTCAGTCTAGTCTCACTCTTCTCTCAAAATAGAATTTCTCAGAATTTCATTTTGTTATAAATTTGCAAAATTTTATATCTTAGAGATAAATTTTATTTTTAAACTTTTTATTTATTGGTATCCTATGATTTGCAAAAATGTGCATAATCCCAGTACCACATCCATCATCAGTATATACAGCTCCCTCCCCCAAGGACATCAAAGTGCTTCCTTTTCTTTTTTTGTGGGGGAGGTCACACCTGCAGCACTCAGGGGTTACTCCTGGCTCTGCACTCGGAAATTGCTCCTGGCAGGCTCAGGGGACCATATGGGATGCTGGAATTCAAACCACAGTCCTTCTGCATGAAAAGCAATCGCCCTACCTCCATGCTATCTCTATGGCCCCAAAGTGTTTCCTTTTCAACATCCTCTGCCACCACACCAACTCAATGATATGGATCAATTGTCTCTTTGTATTCCCTTTGGCCCATTTTTTGCTGTATATCTTAACATATCACATATGTGTCAGATAATTCTGTTGAACTTTCATTCTCACTAACTACACTCAGCATGATATTCTCTCATTTTACCAATGTCAAGGCACATTTCATGATTTTGTTCTTTCTTAGAGTTGCATACTATTCTGTTGTGTATATATACCACAACTTCTTTATCTGTAGTCGGGCATTTGGGTTGTTACATACCTTGGTTATTTTACTAAGTTTGGCTATGAATATAGGTTTGCATATATCATTTTATATTAATGATTTTATGTTTGGGGTATTTATGCCAAACTACTTCTCTCCAGACTCCAATTCCTATTTTATTGATATCTCCATCCTTGTTTCTATCTAGACCAAATCAAAGAACATTCCCTATAGGTGAGATCAAATTTTTGACTTTGTGTATAAAGGCCTAGGTACTTTTGAAAAGGATTTTGAAACAAACCTCAGTATTATGTATTACCTTTTATATTACCTTAAAACAAACTGATTTGGGAACTTTGTTATATGAGAAAATCTCTAATTCCTTTTTATTTTATTAACTAAAGATGGAGATAATACTAAGAAGTGGAAAGTATGAAGAATATTATAGAGTTTTGTTTGCCTTAGATATGTTTTAGTTTACATTTTATCAACATATTTTTTCTAATATGAAACAATTTAGTGCTGGGAGCACTTTGGCCAGACACAGAAGTGTCAAAAGGATATTCATAACTCTGTTTTCAAAGGTCACTTTTGGTGTTGTTCCAGCTAGAGACTGAACCATGATCAACTGCATAAAACATTAACACCTTACCTCCTAAACCATAACTCTGGTCCCTTGTAAAATAATTTTCAATTCCATACACAAGTTATATCTACTGATTTTTAGGAGTAAATGATAGTTCTTTTGTTCTAGGACAGCGTAATCTACCAGCATATTAATACCTGAGTCAAAGCATGATTTAAAAAACAAGAAATTAAAAAAAAATTAAAAAAATTAAAAAAATAAAAAAAGGGGCCCGGGAGATAGCATGGAGGTAAGGCGCTTGCCTTTCATGCAAAAGGTCATCGGTTCGAATCCCGGTGCCCCATATGGTCCCCAGTGCCTGCCAGGAGCAATTTCTGAGCATGGAGCCAGGAGTAACCCCTGAGCACTGCCGGGTGTGACCCAAAAACCAAAAAAAAAAATAAATAAATAAAAACAAGAAATTAAAAGTAAAAGAATCTTATAAAATGTGTTCAAATGAGGCAGCATATAGTTTTGGATAGAGAGTGGATCTGTGGTACAAGCAGTGGAGCATTTGCCTTGCATATACTAGATCAGACCTTGGTTTGATCCTCCATCATCCCATATGATCCCCCAAACCAGGGGAGATTTCTGAGTTCATAGCTATGAGTAATTCTTGAGCATCACCGGGTGTGTCTCCTCCAAAAACTAGTTTTGGATAATAAACATGACCATAGCCTGGACTGTAAAGCAAAATTGTGGTCAGCACCTCGTGATATTTCATTAGTGAGAGAAATTGCATGTGGTTCTGTTCATATAGAAATGGAAAGTTACATGTATTGTAGAGGGAGGAATAGGAGGTTATAGTCAGTATCATTGGGGAAAAAGAGAGGCAATTGGAAGAATTATTAGTTCTTGTCAGTTTTATAGCTGCTGTAATTGTTTACTTGGTTATGTAATGCTCATCTTTGATGCAGTTTTTACGAAAATATCAGTTGGTTTCAAGTCAAACAAGTATCAAATGAGTGTATGCTCTTCTAAAGCAGCAGGAGTCACAGGAAGAAAAAGAGCCCAACTTGAAGTCACAGTTGGAAAAAGTTTGAGGAACATTGGTCTAGAGCACTGGACTCTGATCTCATGGCTAATTATAGCCACTATTCAGTCCTTTGCTACTGACTTCTTTAGACTCTAAGTGAGGAACAAAAGAAACAATTCAACAAATCCATTGAAACATTAAGAAAACAACCCCATTCACATTAGTGCCACACAAACTCAAATATTTTGGAGTGAAGGATCTATACAAAGAAAACTATAAAACTCTGCTCGAAGAAATAAGAGAGGATGCATAGAAATGGAAACATATATCCTGCTCATGAAATGGCACGACTAACATCATTAAATTGGCAAAACTTCCCAAAGCATTGTACAGATTTAATGAGATCCTCTAAAGAGACCCATGACATTCTTCAAAGAAGTGGATCAAGCACGTTTGAAAATCATTTGGAACAATAAACACCCTCCAATAGCTTAAGCAATCATTGGGAAAGAGAATATGGGAGGTATTACTTTCCCAAACTTTAAATTGTGTTGCAAAGCAATAGTTATCAAAACAGCATGGTATTGGAATAAAGACAGACCATCAGATCAGTGGAATAGGCTGGATATACAATCACCTAATCTTTGATAAAGGATCAAGAAATCCTAAATGGAGGAAAGAAAGCATCTTCAACTAGTGGTGTTGGTACAACTGGCTAGCCACTTGCAAAAAAAGCGAACTTAGACCCCAGCTAACATCATGTATGAAGGAAAAAATCCAAATGGATTAAAGACCTTGATGTCAAACCTGATACCATAAGGTATATAGAACAACACGTAGGTAAAACACCCCATGATATTGAGACTAAAGGCACCTTCAAGGAGGAAACTGCACTCTCCAAACAAGTGAAAGCAGAGATTAGCAGATGTGAATATATTAATATGAGAAGCTTCTGCACCTCGACGGAAATAGTGCCCAGGCACAAGAGCCACCCACTGAGTAGAAAATATTCAACCAATACCCATCAGATAAGGGGCTAATCTCCAAAATATACAAGTCACTGACAGAACTTTACAAGGAAAAAACATCTAATCCCATCAAAAAATGGAGAGAAGAAATGGACAGACACTTTGACAAAGAAGAAATACAAATGGCCAAAAGGCACATGAAAAAGTGCTCCACATCACTAATCATCAAGGAGATGCAAATCAAAACAACTATGAGGTACTACCTCACACCACAGAGATTGGCATGCATCACAAAGAATGAGAACAAGCAGTGTTGGCGGGGATGTGGAGAGAAAGGAACACTTATCCACTGCTGACGGGAATGCTGTCTAGTTCAAATTTTCTAGAAAGCAATATGAAGATTCCTCCAAAAATTGGAAATTGATCTCCCATATGATCCAGCTATATCAGTCCTAGGAATACACCCTAGGAACACAAAAATATAATACAAAAATACCTTCCTTACACCTATATTCATTGCAGAACTATTTATCATAGCAAGACTCTGGAAAAAACTGAGATGTCCTTCAACAGATGAATAGCTAAAGAAACTATGGTGCGTATACACTATGGAATATTATTTGGCCATCAGAAGAGATGAAGTCATGAAATTTTCCTATACATAGATATGTATGGAATCTATTATGCTGAGTGAAATAAGTCAGAGAGAGAGAGAGAAAGAAGGAGAATGGTCTCACTCATCTATGGTTTTAAGAAAAATGAAAGACATTCTTGCAATAATTTTCAGAGACAAAAGAGCGGAGGGCTAGAAGTTACAGCCCACTTCATGAACCTCACCACAAAGAGTGATGAGTTTAGTTAGAGAAATAACTACATTACCAACTATCCTAACAATGAGAATTTATGAAGAATATAGAAACCCTGTCTAGAGTACAAGTGGGGGCAGGGTGGGGAGGAGGTATATTTGGTATATTGGTGGTGGGAATGTTGTACTGGTGATGGGGTGTGTTCTCTTATGTGACTGAAACCCAACCACAGTCATGTTTGTAACCAAGGTATTTAAATAAAATATTATTTTAAAAAATAAATAAAAGAACACCAAATAAAATAAATAAATAAATAATCTCAAAAAGAAATCCGAGGCTATTGAAAAAAGGGGAGGTGGGGAGATAGCACAGGGGTAGGGTGTTAGAAATAATGCCTGAGCATTGTCGGATATGGCCCAAAAAAACAAAGAGAGAGAGAAAGATAGAGAGAGAGAGAGAGAGAGGGTTCCAAGGCTACCATGATCCTACATGAATTGGGATTCGGATTCCTTCCAGATTTTCTTTTTATAACTGGTCTTTGAGGTGTCATCAGTGCCAGTAGTGCTAGGGATACATGCGGACTCTACCTCCTGGTACTGGAGCCATCACAAGGCTCTGCAGGGGTCCTCAAATTTTTTAAACAGGGGGTCAGTTCACTGTCCCTCAGCTCATTGGAGGCCGGACTATAGTAAAAACAAAAACTATGAACAAGTTCCTATGCACACTGATATATCTTATTTTGAAGTGAAGAAACAAAATGGTAACAAATACAGAATGTGGCCCGCGGGCCGTAGTTTGAGGACCACTGCTGTAGGGGATAAGTCGATGCCAGGATTAAAGCTGTGTACCTCAAGAGTCACACCCCCTACCCTATTTATGGATGTCATTCAACAGGATCCTGGTGGCCACTTCAAATGGTACAATCCAGCATTACTGTCTAATGGTTTATGACTTGGACCTGGAAGTGGATAGTGGTGCTTCTCAAGGTTTTTTAATGTATGGGGCTGTATATGTTATTGTTCTTGGATAGTACTCGGGGCCTCATCCGTGCAAGACATGTGCCCCATACCTTTGCATTATTGTCCCAGTCCCCCCAAATAGACTTCTCACAGTGTTTTGGTTATTGCAGGAATAGGCAAAAAATAGAGAGCAAAGGCACATCGAAAGAGATAGGAAATAGTTGATCATTAGGGTGCACTGAGAATTTTGACCATGAAAGGATCATGAATTTTCAGAAGAAGATACATAAATGGTTTGTGGCAATAAGAAAGAAAAGGACTTTTTTGTTTTAGGGCCACACCCAGTGGCACTCAGGGGTTACTCCTGGCTCTGAACTCAGAAATTGCTCCTGGCAGCTTGGGGGACTATATGGGATGCTGGGAACCTCAGTCAGTCCTGGGTTGGCCACATGAAATGCAAACACCGTACCACTGTGCTATTGGTCTGGCCCCAGGAAAAATAATTTTACATATGGGACCACAATACTTATACTCTTTTGGCCAATTTAAACGAAGAATCTGTCAGCTTTATTTCAATTACAAGAAAGTTAGTGGCAGGAGAGATAGCATTTGCTTTGCATGCAGAAGGTCCATGGTTCGAATCCAGGCATCCCATGTGGTCCCCCAAGCCTGCCAGGAGCGATTTCTGAGCATAGAGTCAGTAGTAACCATTGAGTACTGCAGGGTGTGACCCAAAAACCAAAACCAAAACAAAAAACAACAAGAAAGTTAAAATTCCCAGGTTCTTTTATGGTGTAATAGATTATCTACAGAGGAGGGACTGCAGTGAGATTGTAGCACTGCCAGAGAAATATATAAAAGCATACTACAATCTGATTGTGAAAGGTCTTACAGGCATTGACAAGACATTTAAACCTCATTTTGCAAGCAATAGTGAACCTTCTATTGTTGCATTTTCATCAAATGCATATTTTATTTTGTACTTCACATGTCTTTTCCTATGGGGATAGTGTTCCAATGGCAAGGTATATGAAAATGTCATGTATTTTTATTTAAATGTATGGCACTATTGTTATTTTTATTTTTTATTTGTAATAATGTAAGTCCTTTAGTTACCATGACAGTTAAGAATTGATTAACCATTTAATTATCAACTTTTTAATGGAATATATTTGAGTATTTCCTTATATGTGTCACCAATTTCCTTATTATCTGTTATAATTTCCTAGAAAAATGTTTTCTAGAGAAAAAATACATGGTTTTAGAATGGCTTTAATTTGAAAGCATGCAAAGAATGTGAAGCCTAAATATGATTTGCTCAAAATGAAAGGAACATAAGAGCTATTATGTGGTATCGAAGCGATTCTCATTATTAGAAAGCACAAATTATTTCTTATTAGCTTAATAAGCCTAAAATCTGTGTTTGTAATAACTCCATTCATTTTAGAAATTGTTCAATAAGATTTGCTCCACATGGCAAACATGCATAAATAATGATTAATGATTGTGCTGTGCTATCGTTTTAGAATCAAATTTACATTTGAAAAGCAATATCTCTGAAAAATACATGACAAGCTATTTCTCAATGTTTGTTGAATATTTGAGTTCCTCAGAAAGTTTACTCTGCCCTCGTACATATTAGGTTATACAAAATAAGGGGGGTATATGTAGTCTAGCACAAAAATCATGTTTGTAGTAATGTCCCTAGATAACCATATTCACAGAATGTATATAAACAGTTTCCTACAAAAACCCAAAATATAAACATCTATAAAAACAGGTAAATCTGAGTCAATCATAGTTTCTACGAAGAGCATGCATTTTGAAGGAGATATGTACATTCTGGTAAGAATTACGAGATCATCTCAAGATTTATTCCTTGAATCTTAGAACGCTTTCCTATGCATATACAAGGGGAAAGAGATCTGAAAAATAAAGCTGGCCTCTTTCATTGGGAGGGGGGTCATGCCATAGGTACTCTGTGCTTAGAAATTGTTCCTGGCAGGCTTGGGGATCATCTGAGATGCTGGGGATCAATCCAGGGTTGGTCCCAAGCCAGCCACGTGCTATTGCTCCAGCCCCTGACCTCTCATATTTCAACTTAGTGTTAAATATTGTTTATTTTTAAGTTGTATCTCATACAAACTTCTTATTTTAAAAGATACCCACATTTTATTGATATTGGGGCTATCGTTTTTAAATGTTAAGATATGGGATAATTCTACCTACATATGCTATTTTAACGTTCATGTACCTTTTTGTTATTCTCAGATTATCCCTTTCCTCAAAGAAAACAAAATAATTTCAATGAGTCCTTGATACCATAGCCTTGATTGAAAGTTTAGAGACATAACTAAGATGTGCCTTTCACATATAGTTGGCACTGGATCTATCCTTAGCGCATGTAGGAGTCATGAGCATATCTAGGTCAAGTTCTCTAGATCAATTTGTTCCTCTGTGGTGGCCTGGATTCCCTAGCATCATTTTCAAGTACTTGTTCACCAGCTATATGTCTTCTCTGAGGAATTGTCTGTAAAGTTACTTTCTCCATGTTATGAGGAAGTTTACATATTATTAAGGTTGTGAATACATGTACTGGGTATTAACTCAGTCAGATGTGTGACTGCACCTCAAAATTATTGTTTACCATGGCAAAAAATGTAATGGGCATTTGAATTTAGTTGACACACATTTTTGTTTACATTTATATTTATGTGTGAATTTCACAGTTATCTCTCTCTTTCTTATTTTATTTTTTTTGGTTTTTGGGTCATACCTAGCAGCACTCAGATGTTACGTTTAGCTCTATGCTCATAAATCACTCCTGGGCAGGCTCAGGGATATGGGATGCCGGGATTCAAAACAGTGACTTTTTGCATGAAAGGCAAATGCCTTACCTCCGTGCTATCTTTCCAGCCCCTCTCTATTGGGGGTTAACAAATTATTAATACAGTTTGCATCTTTATTATTTTTTTTGGGGGGGGGCACACCCGGCAGTGCTCAGAGGTTACTCCTGGCTATCTGTTCAGAAATAGCTCCTGGCAGGCACGGGGGACCATATGGGACGCCAGGATTCGAACTAAACACCTTGGATCCTGGGTTCTCTGTTTGCAAGGCAAACGCCTCTATGCTATCTCTCCGGCCCCACATCTTTATTTTGAATTACCAAAATGATTCAAATTCAAATGTATAAATTCTCAAATTAATGCTTTAAACATTGTATTGACATTATATAAGTTACCAGCTGGTAAAATTGCTTTTCACCTAATATAACATACCAAATTATTGCTCTTAAAAAAGTAAAGTAGCACAATAATAATGGAATGCCTCAAATAAACTATTGTGCTAAAATGTTTTGCCCTTGATTTTGTTATCTCTTTCTTTACGTATTTAGTTAGGCTCTGTAGTTTTACAAAAC
This sequence comes from Crocidura indochinensis, assembly GCA_004027635.1. Classification (NCBI taxonomy): domain Eukaryota; kingdom Metazoa; phylum Chordata; class Mammalia; order Eulipotyphla; family Soricidae; genus Crocidura; species Crocidura indochinensis. The sequence continues at coordinate 20,001 of PVKC010016265.1, forward strand.
TTTTAATAACAGAGTTTCAGACATTCAAAAAATCAAGCTCAAACCAATCATTCTCCTTCCAACAATTACTCAAGGCCTACTACTCTCCACACTTACCCTCCAATTTATTTATTATAACTTGGGTGGGAAGTTAGTGTTGACTCTCTTGGTTTTAATATGCACTACTTTTCTCAGCTCTAAGCCACTAAAATGGCCATATCTCCCCTTCTTTAGTTTATTGCTACTCTACCACCTCATTCCTCAACCACCCAACCTCTTCCTTTCATTTTAATTTCTGTAATTCAGAGTCAAGGGTCTTTTTTTGTGTTTTTTTGGGTCACACCCAGCAGTGCTCAGGAGTTACTCCTGGCTCCATGCTCAGAAATTGGTCCTGGCAGGCACGGGGAACCATATGGGGCACCGGGATTCGAACTGATGACCTTTTGCATGAAAGGCAAACGCTATCTCCCATGCTATCTCCCAGGCCCCAAGGGGGTCTTTTTAAAGCAACTTGATATTATGTATTTATTTATCTATGACTGTTGAAGGGATCGGGGTGTGCCAAATCAATAGTGCATAGGTGCTCCTCTAAGCTCTCTGCTCTGCGATCATATTGGGTTTTGTGCTTGGGGTTATGTGATAATGGGATCAAATCATGATCAGCTGCATGTAAGGCAAGAGATTTACTCTCTGTACTCAGTATCCCACTACTGTGCTTTATTTTTTAAGAAAAATGGCTACACCTGGCAGTGTTCCGGTATTCCTCATGGCTCTGCACTGAGGAATGACACTGGCAGGAATAGAACTCAAATTGACCATATGCAAGGCAAGAGCTCTACCTGCTAAGTATTGCTTGCTCTGCCCACCACTGTGAAAATTTTAAAGTACAGGAAAACATTTCTCTATGTGTAAAAATTGTAATAAAATTTTCTTCCCTTA
>PVKC010016266.1:7010-21121 GCA_004027635.1 Crocidura indochinensis
TTTTTGTACCAAGCAGCACCAAAACTGGTGAAGATAGAGAAATTATGTATATATAAAAAACAGAACAAATAAATAAAACTGAGTTAAAAAAGTAAAAGGTATTTGAAGAAAAAAAGTGATGGAGGAGGCTATCTGTATGTTTAGGAATACACAACTTAAGATGCATTATTATATAGGTATTAAACTTAGAAAGGCAATATAGGCCTCCCAATTACGTCTTTTGAGATGTTCTGTGGGAAGTGAAGCCCAAGACACTTTTTCGTATCACAGACCTTGGTCTTGAGTTTGAGATACGATTTGCGGCATTACGGAATCATGTAGTGTCCTTGAGCTGGGGTTTTGCTGAAGGTGGTTCCAGTATCATGCAACATTCCACTATTTGATGGTTGTGAGAGGGGTCACAAAGCTTGAGTCAGCAGGCATGTTGGTTGTGGTTTCTTGACAAGAAGCGAGATGGGGGATCGAGAGGGTGTCTTTCTTTGAGGAGCTGGATGGCGGTCTTTTGGGGCAGGAGGTCTGTCTTCTTGGTGCCTAATAAGTTAAGAACTGAGGGTAAAGAGGGTTAATAAGGGGAAGATAACGAATCCGGGTTGGGAGATGAGGGAGTAGAAGGGGCTCTGGTGTGGGGAAGGGGCAATATATCAAAGGGGCTATATACATTATATAGATGAATTGTTTATGGACTAGGCTTGGCAGTCAGAGAAGACCACTGTATAGGAAGTCACGTCTACATATACACTGATTTTAAAAATCTATTTGAGGGGCCCGGGAGATAGCATGGAGGTAAGGCGTTTGCCTTTCATGCAAAAGGTCATCGGTTTGAATCCCGGTGCCCCATATGGTCCCCCGTGCCTGCCAGGAGCAATTTCTGAGCATGGAGCCAGGAGTAACCCCTGAGCGCTGCCGGGTGTGACCCAAAAACCAAAAAAAAAAAAAAAAAAAAAGATCTATTTGAATGTTATCCTCCAAATCTAGGGCATTCCATTTCCTTTCCAGAAACAGTCAAGAATTAAGAACATTTTTGGGTGATGTTGAAAAGTATATTTGTTGCACAGGCGCAAATGCCCCCACGTGCTTTTGAAAATGAACACTAATAAGAAAAGAACCCCTGAATGGGGTCCAGTATGCATAGGGGAGGGGTTTCTCTCCCCCACCCGCCTTCCAGGGTCTGAGTTACCAGGCCTGGCCCTGAAAGACAGTCTGGCATGTGGGGATCTCAGTCCCCTGGACTAAGTGGTCAGCCCAAGAGGGCCTATGGCTAGTTGTCCTGCACAGAAGCCCCCAAGATACCAGTCGAAGAAGCACAGAAGTCCTGGCATGTTGAGTCTTCTGAGCCCAGCCCCTGCCTCTGTAGTTTGTGTATGCATAGGGGAGGAGTTTCTCTCCCCCACCTTGCCCCCCAGGGCCTGAGTTACCAGGCCTGGCCCTGAAGGACTGTCTGGCGTGGGGGGATCTCAGTCCTCTGGACTAAGTGGTCAGCCCAGAGGGCTTATGGCTAGCTGTCCTGCCCAGAGCCCCCAACATACCAGTTGAAGAAGCACAGAAGATTTGGCACGTGGAGTCTTCTTTAGTGTAGTTAATTCTGTAACTGAACTCACCACTCTTTCTGGTAAGCTTCATGTTGTGGGCCAGCCCTTCCAACCCTCATCTCTATTGTCTCTGGGTATTATTAACATACTGTCTTTTATTTTTCTTAAATAACACAGATGAATGAGACTATTCTGTCTCTGATTTATTTCACTCAGCATAATAGTTTACATGTCCATCCATGTATAGGAAAATTTCATGACTTCATTTTTTCTGATGGCTGCATAGTATTCCATTGTGTATATATACCACAGTTTCTTTAGCCACTCAACTGTTCTTGGGCATCTGGGTTGTTTCCAGAGTCTAGCTATTTGTAAATAGTGCTGCAGTAAATATAGGCATGCTGAAGACCTTTTTGTATTGTTTTTAGGTTCATGTGGTATATCCCTAGAAGTGGTATACATGGATCATATGGAACCCAATTTCCAGCTTTTTAAGAAATCTCCATATTGTTTTCCATAAAGACTTGTCTGGATGGCATTCCCACCAGCAGTGAATAAGAGTTCCTTTATCCCCACATCCCCACTAGAACTGATTGTTCTTGTTGTTTTTCTTTTTTCTTTTCTTTTCTTTCTTTTCTTTTTTTTTTTTTTGCTATTGGGCCACACCCAGTGGCACTCAGGGGTTATTCTTGGCTCTGTGCTCAGAAATCGCTCCTGGCATGCACAGGGGACCATATGGGATGCCAGTATTGGGACTACCATCAGTACTGGGTTAGCCACTTGAAAGGCAAACGCCCTACTACTGTGCTATCTCTCTGACCCCCTCTTTATCTTTTTTTTTTTTCTGTGTGCTAGTCTCTGTAGCATGAGATGGTATCTCATTGTTTTAATTTCATCTCCCTGGTGATTTGGAGCATTTTTTCATGTGCCTTTTCACCATTTGTATTTCTTCTTTGAGGATGTGTCTTTATTTCTTTTCCCCACTTTTTGAGGGGTTAGAATTTTTCTCTGTTAAGTTTTGCTGTTAGTACCTTGCATATATTAGATATTAACCCTTTATTTGATGGGTATTGGGTAATAGTAATAAATAAATAAATCCACAAATTTAACCATTAAGAAAAGAAGATGGAAGACATCACTCTCCCAAAGATTAAATTGTACTGCAAATCAATAGTCATTAAAACAGCATAGTATTGGGATAAAGACAGACCCTCATATCAGTGGAATGACTCTAATAGTCAGAAAATGTTCTCCGGACATACAGTCAATTAATCTTTGTCAGATGGGCAATAAATGCAAAATGGAGAAAGTAAAGCTCCTATACAAGTATGTTGGGACAACTGGTCAGCCACATGCAAAACAGTGAACTTAGGCCTCCATCAAACACCATGCACAAAGGTCAAATTCAAATGTATTAAAGACCTCATATCAGACCCAGAACCATAAGGTATATAGAACAACACATAGGTCAAACTCTCCATGACATTTGTTTTGTTTTGTTTTGGGGCCACACATGGCAGAGCTCAGGGATTACTCCTGACTCTAAGTTCAGAAATCGCTCCTGGCAGGCTCTGGGGACCATATGGGATGCCAGGATTTGAACCACCATCCTTCTGCATGCAAGGCAAAGATTCTACCTCCATGCTATCTCTCTCCAGCTCCCAGATGGGACTATATTAAACTGAGAAGCTTCTGCACCTCAAGAAAATAGTGACTAGGATATAAAGGCCACCCACATAATGGGAGAAACTAAATTGATTAATTCTTAAAATTACAAAAATTAGTACTCTATAAAATAAGCAAAGGAGCACTAAATTTTTTAGATATTTTTAAATGCCTTTTGTTTATTTTTGAGACCACACCTGTGGTATTCAGGGCTTACTCTTGGTTTTTCACTCAGGAATCACCCCTGGCAAGTTTGGGGGACCATATGTATGTAGTACCCGGGATTGAACTCATCTCAGCCTTGTGCAAGACAAGAACCCTACTCAATGTATAATTGCTATGGTTCCTCAAGCAGTATTTTAATGTTCTTACTAATATGGTAACTTGATGAATCCCTTTGTGCATGCTTAATGCCCAAAGACTAGGAAGGTTTTTGTTAAATTTGTTTAAATTTTCTAGTTTTTATGGGATGCAAATTCTTGAAGCCTGATATTGTGCTTGCATAGCCATAATCAAGACTGAAAGCTTGATTGAGAGAAACTATTCATCCAATTCCCATCAGTTAAGGGAATATATAGAAAATATACAAGGTACTGACAGAACTTTACAAGAAAAAAAATCTAACCCCATCAAAAACTGGGGAGAAGAAATGAACAATTTATCAAAGAAGAAATACAATTGGCCAAAAGGCACATGAAAAAATGCTCCAAATCACTAATCATCAGGGAGATGCAAATCAAAGCAACAATGAGGTGTTCTCATGTCACAGAGACTGGCACACATCACAAAGAATAAGAAAATCGATGCTGGCAGGGATGTGGAGAGAAAGGAACTCTCATTCACTGCTGTTGGAAATGCTGTCTAATCCAGTCTTTATGGAAAACAATATGGAGATTTCTCAAAAGACGGGAAATTGAGCTCCTATCTGATCCAGCTATACCACTCCTAGGGATATACCCTAGGAACCCAAAAACACAATACAAAAATCCCTTTCTCACAGCTATATTTATTTCAGCATTATTTACAATAGCTAAACTCTGGAAACAACCAAGATACCCTTCAGCAAATAAATGGCTAAAGAAATTGTGGTACATATACACAATGGAATATTATGCAGCCATCAGGAGAGATGAAGACATGAAATTTTTCTATATGTGGATGGACATATAAACTATTATGCTGAGTGAAATAAGTCAGAGAGTGAGAGATAGAAACAGAATAATCTCATTTATCTATGGGTTTTAAGAGGAATAAAAGACATTAGTGTAATACTGCTCGGAGACAATAGAGATGAGAGCTGGAAGGACTGGCTCTCGATGTGAAGCTCAACACAAAAAGCAGTGAACAAAGAGTGTTGAGTGCAGTTAGAGAAATAACTACACTGACAAGTATGGTGACTATGTCAATGAGTGAGAGTAGTAGAATGCCTGTCTCGCGAGTACAGGTGGGCGGAGGGTAGAGGAGGGATATTGGGGGCACTGGTGGTAGAAATGTTGCATTGGTGAAGGAGGTATTCTTTTTATGACTGAAACCTGACAAAATTATTATTATTATTATTTTTATTTTTGGTTTTTGGGCCACACCCTATGACGCTCAGGGGTTACTCCTGGCTATTCGCTCAGAAGTCGCCCCTGGCAGGCACGGGGGACCATATGGGGAACCGGGGGATCGAACCGTGGTCCGTCCTAGGTTAGCGCAGGCACCTTATATCCAGCGCCACCGCCTGGCCCCGACAAAATTATTTAAAAAAAAATTAAAAAAAATAGGAAACAAAAGACTAAAAGCTGCATTTTGAGGACGATCAGTTTACTATCAAATTGAGAATTGTCATTAGTTACCTACTTATTTATTATAGTTTGATTTGTACTTTTTCAGGGGTGGGGAGATGAATGTCATAGGAATAAAGTTGATAGATAATAACCATTCTCTATATAAAATCTTGTTAAATATATAATTGAATTATAGCATATGAACATAAGTTTCAGAATACAATGAATAGAGTCGAAAATAAGTATGGACACTTTTATACTCTATAAAATAGATTTTTTTTTTTTTTGGATTTTGGGTCACACCCGGCAGTGCTCAGGGGTTACTCCTGGCTCCATGCTCAGAAATCGCTCCTGGCAGGCACGGGGGACCATATGGGGCACCGGGATTCGAACCGATGACCTTTTGCATGAAAGGCAAGTGCCTTACCTCCATGCTATCTCCTGGCCCCTAAAATAGATTTTTAATTTGCTCTTCATAATTACCGATGGTAACAGTGACTTGCAGGTCATTAGGGAATTGATTTTAAAACATCTAGGAATTATAGCTAAAGGGTTTTATTAAACATCCAGACACATTATAGTAGCATGTTTAGTGCTGAAGTTAATTTTTAAAAAAATTAATTAAAAGATAAGACTATTGGGGCCGGGCGGTGAGGTAAGGTGCCTGCCTTACCGTGGTAGCCTTGGATAGACCGCGGTTCGATCCCCCGTGCCCCATATGGTCCCCCAGACCAGGGGCGACTTCTGAGCACATAGCCAGGAGTAACTCCTGAGTGTCATTGGGTGTGGTCCCCCCCAAAAAAAAAGATAAGACTATTGAGTTGGCCACAAATGTTTGCTAAAAATTACTAAGAGCTAGTCAAAGGAATACTTTTTATAAAGGATTTATTTTCCTTAGTAGAACTTTTCTTGAAAAATGGTTCATAGTTTTGGTTAAAGTCAGGATCCTTTGTAGAATGAGTCATTTTCTCTCCATCCCCCTTCAGTTAGGTAAAGGTTTTTGAGATGAAGGGGCCTCATGCATGGCTGAGTTTGGGCAAAAGCAAGGATCTCAAGTATATTTGAGTGCTGCCACCCCAAGAGGCTGACCCTCTATGAAGTTCTACATCCTCATCCCCTTCCAGTCCTTTCTGGTTTGGGACCTCTGATCCTTCAAGCAACTGGCACTTCAAAAAATTGTTGGGATTTGCTGTAGAGGTAAGGATTGTTTGATGTGTGTGAGGGTGGTGGGATGCTTCTTTTTCTAGAATAGGGACTACAAGTCTTGGCAGACTGAACTGGTGAGTTGGAGTGAGGTCACCAGCAGTTGAGTTTGACAACCGTCAACTTGGGCAGCTGGTTGGGGGTGTGACAGATACACAGTTTGATAACTTTAGATTCCTCAAAATTGCTTTAACTTTATGGCCCCGCCAATGAACAGACCCTGTTCTTGTTCTTGACGCCAAACAAAATAGCAGTGTTAGACAAGAATTTTATTAGATGCTTCCATTCCTGAAGTCAGGGAGTTGGGTGAATATAATTGTGAAGAAATATGGTCATTTTTCTCACTCTAGGCAATGATCATATCAGAGATTGATCATGAGGACAATTATCTTTTTCATCCTGTGAAAATGAATGGAATATTGAAGTATACATACATAGTTTTAGTATTATATATACATTTATATGTCCAGCTAACAAAACCTCACTTTCCTGAGGTGTATACTCCCATTTGGGGAGAGGGGTGTCACACTGGAGGTACTCACTTCTGGCTCTGTGGTCAGGATCATTCCTGGTGGGCTCAGGACCATATGGGATGCCAGGGATCAAACTTGGGTCAACTGAGTGCAAGGCAAGCAGTTGCTGTACTATTGTTGTATAAGAATTATTGTCCTTACGGGCCAGAGAGATAGTATGGAGGTAAGGCGTTTGCCTTTCATGCAGAAAGTCATTGGTTCAAATCCCGGCATCCCATATGGTCCCCCAAGCCTGCCAGGAGTGATTTCTGAGCATGGAGCCAGGAGTAACCTCTGAGCACTGCTGGGTGTGACCCAAAAACTAAAAAACAAAAACAAGAAAAAGAATTATTGTCCTTAAATCCTTTTAAAATATATTTTTCACAAATCAAAATATAATTTACATGCCATATAATTCACACATCTGAAGTGTTCAAGTTAGTGATTTTAATATTCTGAGTACCACAGTAATCACCAGAGTCACTTTTAGAACATTTTTGTCACCTCTAAAAAATTTCATGCCTTTTGTCATCTCCCCTTTTTTTTTTTGCTTTCCATCTCTATATTTCTTTGTCTAGTGTAATTTAAATGAATGCTGTGACTTTATTTTATGGATCTAAGTGTTAAAAATAATTAAAGCTAAACTTGTTTCACCCAGAAAATGTTTTAAAGTAATTTGCTGATAAAGGAATGAAGCAACATTTATATAACCAACAATGGGTATATCAATAGGCCATTTAAAAAAGTGGATTTCAAAACTGAAAGACAGTTGTCTTCACTGTTTGAAATAAGATCTGAAAGCAAGTTGTTATATTTATGGATAGTTCTAAATGAGTCATTCATTTCAAGTGGGAGTTTTTGCTAGCAAAAATCTCCATTGAATAAAGCAATACTTTGAGGTTAAACTGTTGCATTTATTTAGATTTACTTTAAAAATTGCTTTATATAAACATTTTGCTAGTGTTGCCCAATTGTGCCTTTACAGAAAGGGGAATCAAGTACCATGTAGATTTTAAAATATTTTTCTTGAAAAATGTTGGTACTAGAGAGAGTATAGCAAATAGGGTTCTTGCCTTGTACATGGTCAACCCAGGCTCCACACCCAGCACCCATATGCCATAAGCGCCCCCAGGTGTGATCTTTGAGCTTAGAACTAGTTGTAATTCCCCATGGGGTGTGACTGCAAAACAAACAAAAATGTATATATTGTGCCTGGAACCTAATGACTGAGAGTTGTTTTCATCGTAAAGAACTGAAGAAGATAAAAATGATCTTCAGAAAGTAGTTTTTACTCAAATAGTGATAGATTATATATAATGTACACTATATAATAATATACATCATTAATTATTGTACAAATGAATGATTACCTGGATTTTTCAAGCTGAGGAATTTAGGTAGGTTCTGTTCTTTATATTGAAGGCACTAACAGCTTAATAAGGAATGCTGTAAAGTTCAAAACAGTCATATTTCTCTTTTGATTTATGTACATGTCATTTTTTAAAATCCAAGATTTAGGCATCTCACACAGATTATGTATTCTTATCAAGCCTGGCAAATGTACAAGTGTATAAAATTGTTAAGAGTAGTTGCTTATTTTGAAAGTGTTCTGTGTACATGCTTTATTCTGAATTCTCCCATACAGTAATCAGAGCTCTGGATTTCCCCCACCTCCACCTGCAATACTTTGCCAGTTGTCAGTACCATTTAATGCTAAGTCCTAGAGTTATAGAGATATGTTAATGCCTGGACCCAGTGGTATTTGGAGTGTTCAGAATTATTCCTAGACATTCTAAGGGAGTCATGCAACGCTGGGGAGTGAAATCAGGGTATTTGTGCATGCCAAGAATGAACCTTTGACTTCCCACTCTTCAGTTTTTCAATTTACCTACTTTAAAACAACCTGAAGATTTTCTGATATATGGGAGTTGGAGAGATAGCACAGTAGTGGGTAAAGGTGCTTGCTTTGAATATGGTAGACAGGAGTCTGATCCTTGGCATCTCATATGGCCCTCTCAGCCCTGAATGGAGTATAGCCCTGAGTACTGCTGGGTGTGTCCTCATGCCTCCTAAAAGATTTTCTGAAGTGTTTGCTGTTTAAAAAAATCTATTTTATGTATTTTGATGTGTATCATGCTTTGATATACATATATACTCCTCCCATAGTTATCATTTACTTTTTTAAATGCAGAGACAGATAATCTTGAGTAATTTCCAAACCCAGCACTGTACTTTTTTTTTTTTTTTTGGTGGAGAGGAGTCACAATTGATTGTGATCAGGGCTTACTCCTATCTCTGTGATCAGGGATCCTTTCTTTCAAATTTGGGGACCTATACCGGAATACTGGGGTCAGTTGCATCCAAGGTCTTGTCCACTGGCCTTGGCTCTCTGGCCCTTACATTGTCTTAATGTGAGTTTTGTAACATATTAAGAGCCTTTAACCCATACCAGCAACCAATAATGCCACAAATCAGTTATTCCCTAAAGTGGGCAATAAGTAACCCTCCCCAAAGTTCCTGCTGAAATGATGTTTGGTGGGGACAATGTGGCACTGGAGTAACTGGGTTGTTTGCTGAAAGAAGGTGGATTTCTAGGGGAAACAGAGTGATTCTTTCCTGCAAGGGGACTGTAGCCAAAAACACTTGGGAATCTCCGTAGAGGGTTCACACTTTTATTAGATTGACACCTTAGACTACGCTTTTGAGGAAACTTGCAGATAAAAAATTCAACTTGGGGTACCTTTAATATGGTGTACTTCAGTAAAATGGTGTTTATGAGCTTTCTAGAAATGGATATCTAGAAATAAAGCTTGTCAGTAGGTTCAGTTTCATATTTGATATTTCTAAGAAGTCACAGCGGTCTATGCAAACAGACTTGCATGGTGATTTCTTGATGAGTTGACCCTTTTGAGGGTGGATCTAGAGCTACAGTTTGAATTTGGTCAAAGAGATGTTCATGCTATTCTCACTCCTGAAAATAAGTAAGGAAATTTGATTTGAGAAAATAGTCAGTAGAGAGTGGGACCTGATATAATTGACAACGAGCACTAACACAGTGACCAGGCAGTTTATATCATGCAATCACACTTAAAAAAATTTGGGGGCCACACTCAGTGATGCTCAGGGGTTACTCTTGGCTATACACTCAGAAATCGCTCCTAGCTTGGGGGACCATATAGGATGCTGAAGGATCGAACTGTCGTCCATCCTAGGTTTGCACGTGCGAGGCAAATGCCCCACCACTTGTGCCACTGCTCCGGTTCCAGCAATTACACGTTTATTATTTGTACTCGAGCCTACACTTCTTTTTTTTTTTTTTAATAATTTTTATTTTGAGGAAAGTGGGTTACATATCTTTTTTTTTTTTTTTTTTTTTTGGTTTTTGGGTCACACCCGGCAATGCTCAGGGGTTACTCCTGGCTCCAGGCTCAGAAATTGCTCCTGGCAGGCACGGGGGACCATATGGGGCACCAGGATTCGAACTGATGACCTTTTGCATGAAAGGCAAATGCCTTACCTCCATGCTATCTCCTGGGCCCTGGGTTACATATCTTTCACAGTAACATTTTAGGTACATATTAACATTGAATCAGGGGAATTCCCATCATCAAAGTTGTCCTTCCTCCACCCCCATTCCTAGCCTGCATCCCATATCCCCCACCCTTACCCCCTGGGATGCTAGTATAAGTGGTCCCCTCTGTGTCTAGCTTACTACTTAATGATCTTACAACTTTTTGGTCTTAGTAAACTCCAATATTTCCCCCTTGATTTGAGAAGCAGAACTAGATGGTTCAAGTGATGTGGTTCTGTTTGAAGAAAATAAAAATCAAATGAGCCAAAAATGGGCAGAGTCTTTCTAGTGACTCTCAACATCAGTTTGAGAGAAGAAAGGGAAAAAGGAGAAACACCACAACAATACAAAAAGAAATATCAAACAAAACATCCAATGAGCAATAAAGGCAAGCACCACGTGGTAACGACAGTCCTGAAATAAAAACAAAACTGAGTGCAAAAACAAAACAAAAAAAGAAAGAGAAAAAATATTGGAAACAACAACTACAATATCAATTCCAAAAATAAATAAAAGAAACAAAAAACGAATAGATAAATAAAAATATTCTTGTGCGCAGTTTTTTTCTGCATACGCACAGTAAATATTGGGGATTAATATAAATTTTATAATATAAATGTTATAATATATTAATATTAATATAAAGGGAATTCCCTTGGCCTAAGAGATACAGGTTTCCTCCACCTTTGAATTATACTGTCATGGAAATAACTCCAGACAACTTGCCTTTTCATTTACTCTCCACTTAGTGCTTTGGTGGTGTATGGAAGACTTCTGCTTCATCATGGGTGATAAAATCAAACCTTTGTATCTAGAGATCTTGGTATCTGCACAGGTCAAGGAATAGAGCTTATGATGAAGTCTTTCTTTGCAGTTCTAGAAGTTCTGTTCCTTCACTGTCATTTTAATCTGTCTTCTGTAGTTGGTAGTGTTGTCGACCCTACACTTTCTAAACCCGAAGTCTAATACAGTATTGCATGGGTCTGTTCACCAATGGTCCCACTGTGACATATCTCTGGAAGGGTCCCTCGCTGAGGATGCTGAAGTTGATGGCAGGTTCTAATAAATCCGGCGGGTGGTTTGGTTCCATTGTTCTTCCACAGTGGCAACACTGGGGCAGGAACTGCCATAGCTCAAGGGAATCAGTCCTTTGATAGTTCAACTTGAAGTCAGGTCTGTGCTTCCTTTTCCTTGCAATGCTCTGTCAAATTGGTGGTGGCCCATTCCTTACTTTTATCCTGTCATTTAGCATTACAATGATGCAATCACTAAAACGTTCTCACTGGTAACACCCAGCACTCTTGGGTGTATTTCTATAAATTCCTAATGCCTGATAGTGCTGGCCTGTGATGGCCTCCTCCTCCTCCTCCTCCTCTTCCTCCTCTCCTGTCCACCCCCAAGTGGCATGTTTCCCACTGAATACCAGGTTTCATGTTGTTTCCACTATCTTTGTTTTCATTATTCTATCATTATGTTGCTTTAAATTCCACATGTTAAAAAGAATGATACTGAAATAAAGTTAGGATCTAACTACCCTCTAGAAAGTAATCATTAGAGTAAAAATTAAGTTATGAAAGTAACTTTATTGGTTCTGTTAACATGATAGTTAAAACTTAAACTGGGTATCTAATCCCAGATTTACAAGATTTCTTGGAGAGTATAAATGTGACTAAAGACTACCACCTTTAGTCCAAAATTAGGCTAAAGACTAGCATGGTAAATTCTGGGCACTAGAAAATTTTGTATACGTTGTCTTTCTTCATAGACAAAATATGTTGACTTGGGAATGTAAAACAGGAGCCTAGGTGTTTTTGATTATGTACTGTTCTAGAAGCTGGGTTCTACTTTTGGTCTTTTGAGAGAAACAAATTGTGTGGAAATGGAAAACTAGAATGTTTTCGCATTGTGAATATGAAGTGTGTTTCTCTCCCCTTGCACTCAGCCTTTTCTTGTTTGGACTCAACTTTGCAGTAATTTGAGCTGTACTTTAAATACTCCTAAGGCATTTGCATGGCACATAGTATTTAATTTATATGTATTCAATATTTATTTGGAGATATTGGAATATTCATTAAATTACCCAACAAAAATATTACTTATAGTTTTTATTACAGTAATGGGAGGAAAGTTTTGAATGAATTATTTTGAAAAGATAGCATGGCACTAATATAAAGAGACAAAGAGACAATAGATATGAGGACTAGGGGGACCAATGCATGATAGGAAGCTTGCCACAAGGAGTGGTAAAGGCAGTTAGGGTAGTGAATGGTCCACTGTGACATTAATAATTAGAACTGATCACAGTGGGCCAGAACTGGGTGCTGAAAAGGAGATATGCATGTACCTCTTCATTAGCAATAGTGCAAAGTAGTGTCAAAAAGAGGGGAAGAGAGAGAGAGAGGAAGGAGAGAAAAAGAGAAGGGAGAGAGATAAGAGGAGGGGGGTAGAAATGCCTGGTGGGAAAATAAAAGGCAGGAGGGGAGGATAGATGAGAGGGTAACTGAGGATATTGGTAGTGGGGAAAGTGCCCTGATGAAGGGTGGTGTACATTGTAAGATTGAAACTCAAACCATGAACAATTTTGTAACCAGGGTGGTTAAGTAGATTAAATATATTTAAAAAACATTATTTTGGGGGCCCGGGAGATAGCGTGGAGGTAAGGTGTTTGCCTTTCATGCAAAAGGTCATCGGTTTGAATCCCGGTGCCCCATATGGTTCCCCGTGCCTGCCAGGAGCAATTTCTGAGCATGGAGCCAGGAGTAACCCCTGAGCACTGCCGGGTGTGACCCAAAAACCAAAAAAAAAACAAAAAAACAAAAAACATTATTTTGTAGCGCATAAAAATGTGTTACCAATAGCTCAGACAATTTAAAAATAGGACTCTTAGAACAGAAAGACTCTGCTGTGTAGTAACATAATCACTTCCCCAGTATTCCTTTTTGCTCAAACTGTCTAATGTTAATTTTTAATGTTATCTTTATAAATTAGAGTTCATTAATCATTCTGTGTTGATCTATCTGGGTAAATAGAATTTTTTTCACTTTGTGCCTTTGCCAAGAGCAGAGAAAAACATTGGATTTCTATGTCGCCTGCCAGCTGTCACTTGGTTTCAGTGACACTTGTACCTCAACAAAATATTGTTCAAAATATTGTTCACTGTCTATGCATAGTTAGACCTTACAGGGAGAGTAGTTTTAACTATAATGGAGAGTATGTGTACTTGTTTATTATAGTTATTCTCTACTAGAGGTCTTGACTTGGATTACTCATATTTGAATCCACAGCATTATAGGCATTAGGAAATCAAGGCATTCTAAAGCAAAAACTAACATCAGGGAACAGTCTTATTGATGCTTTCCCAATCTCCTTCCACCATTTCATATACCTCAATCTTTTATTAATGCTTGTAATCACTTGGCTTACATATGAACAGCCTGTCTCCACTGGGAGATTATTAATTCATCTGGCAAACCATTCTAGCCCAGACTTAGACCATGTGTGGAAGTTTTTCCTTTATGTGGAGGCTTTTTGTGATCCTCACACCTGAAAAACTGCAGGATGATGGTGCAGTAGTGGCTATGCAGATAATATCCCTCCCAATAGTGAATGAGAGTCCTTTTCTCCCCACATCCACTCTAGCACTGGTTCTTCATGGTTTTCTTGTTTTTTTTTTGTTTTTGTTTTTTGATGTTTGCCAATCTCTGTGATGTAAGATGATATTTTATTGTTGATTTGATTTGCATCTCCCTGACAATTACGTGAAGCATTTCTTTAATGTAACTTTTGGTCATCTGCATTTCTTTGAGAAAGCTTTTGTTCATCTCTTCTCTACACTTTTTAATGGGGTTAGATTTTTTTTGTC
>PVKC010016267.1:0-20922 GCA_004027635.1 Crocidura indochinensis
CAGGAGGGACAGAATGTAGACACTCAGAGAAAGTGAAAACACATGGCATGGACTCCCTGGAAAATTTGTGCGGCAATGAAAAGTGCTATGGTCCGCTGGTCATACTCATTGTGCTTTGTATCAGTGACTTCTGAGAGGTAAAGATCCATCTATAGATGGAGGGGAAGTTAGAGTAACCTATGTGGGTAGAGGGACAAAGCCTCCTGCATAGATCCATCAAGTCACACACAGTGCCTTCTGCTCTGTGGAATGCAGGTATGCCGAGCCATCCTCTCTTTCAGCTTACACAGTTGTAGAATCAATTGGAGAAATGGGAATCTGTAGTCCAGGTTCATCTGGCTACTCTGGCTCATTGCTTCTTGCTTTTGTCACTTCTCCCAGTATACCTTTTCATTCAAGACTTACTGCTCATTTACTATGGCATTTTATATGTGAAAAGATATAACTTATAAGGACCTTATAAACCTAAAGGAATAAGGGAAGGGATAATAAAAATTGCTGTCTCTTGATGATGAAGGAAACTAAATTATCTTTTGGTCACTAAGGAAAACGCATGTATTCCAGTTTCTTAGGGAATCACATCCCAGAGTACTGAGATAACTAAGGCAGACAGTAGAGTTAATTAATTTGCTGGGGTAGGCAGTCATAGAGTGCTCTGGGATTGCTTGCTCTCCTTGGTCTCTTCATTTTTTATATCTCAGTGAAGTCATTGATGACACATTTATGATATTTTAGGGGAAGTGACCTTCACCAGCTAACATAATCCCCCAGGTTGCATAGAGTAAGAATGAAACAGAGAACTGTTCTCACTTAGTACTCATAGACTAGTTGGACTGACTACACAAAACACCAACCATCTGAATAGTCAACTCTCATGTGTGAATTAAAACAAGGGCTACACTTGTGCCTTTGTGTATATAAGCACTCTGGGACTGTTTCTGGAAGGAGAGACAAATACAGCAGCCGTTGCTGTGGAGAAGGCCCGAGGGACAGGGGATTTGGACAGCAAGTGATACTGACCCTGTGTCACATTTCTATTTCTAGTCATTGAATGTTCTTTTAGCCTGGTTTATGTTTTGTAATTTCCATGGATGGAATTAAAAAAGTTAATCGAGATGAATGAGGAGTATGTGAAAGTGCCCATAAGTAAAAGATGGATGCACAGGAGGTAAATTTGAACAATATTAGGGACTGTGATACCCCTTCAGTAAAATTTGAATAAGCTTTTCAATTCAGTTAGTTGACAACTGTTGAATGGTGGTTTGTGCATCCCACAATCCCCATATAGGGAGAGGGATTCTCCTACCTCCTGTCTGGGTAGGACAAGAGACACAGGTTTGGCAGCAACTCTGACACAGGTTATAATCCACACACAGTTGGGAAGGTACAGCAGGCCAGAAAACTAATAGAAAGCTGTTCACTCACAAACCAGTCGCTCCACCACGTAGAACTACAAGCCAGGATATCAGCCACTCATCTAGGGTGCCTGCGTAGCCTTTATTGGGAAAACAAAGCCCACTCCCCAAGGGGGAGGGGAAAAAAGCCAGATCAGGAGGCAATGGAGAAACATCTTTTTTTGTTTTGTTTTGGTTTTGGGGCCACATATGGTGACGCTCGGGGGTTACTTCTGGCTATGCGCTCAGAAACCACTTCTAGTTTGGGGGACCACATGGGACGCCGGGGATTGGACCCAGATTCATCCTGGGTCAGCTGCGTGCAAAGCAAACACCCTATGGCTTCGTAATCACTCCAATGAGAGGGAAACATCTTTTTTTTTTTTTTTTTTTTTTTTTGGTTTTTGGGTCACACCCGGCAGTGCTCAGGGGTTACTCCGGTCTCCATGCTCAGAAATTGCTCCTGGCAGGCACGGGGGACCATATGGGGCACCAGGATTCGAACCGATGACCTTTTGCATGAAAGGCAAACCCCTTACCTCCATGCTATCTCCTGGGCCCCAGGGAAACATCTTTTTAATAGGAAAACTAAAGGAACCAATTGAGAGACATATAATTAGAAGGTAATATGAGGACCACTCCAAAGGCCTCTACCAAC
The DNA here is from genome assembly GCA_004027635.1 of Crocidura indochinensis. Classification (NCBI taxonomy): domain Eukaryota; kingdom Metazoa; phylum Chordata; class Mammalia; order Eulipotyphla; family Soricidae; genus Crocidura; species Crocidura indochinensis. Next base: position 2,053 of record PVKC010016267.1, read on the forward strand.
AGACAACAATGCAAATTTTACTTGTTTGCAGTGCTCAGGGCTTACTCCTTTCTTTGCACTCAGGTATCACTCCTGGTGGACTTGGGGGACCATATTTGGTGCCAAGAGTTGAATCTGGGTTGACCAATTGCATGGCAATCACCCTACCAGCTACACTCTCACTTAGACTTCCTGTAATTCATTTGATTTTAGTGTTTTTATCTTATGAAGCCATTTGTAGTGAATATATCAAAGGTATAGAAAGACACTGAGGTCAAATATTCCACTGGTTGAAGAATTTCAGTGTGGAAAGTTGTTTCTGATCAGGTAGCCCCTATTCTATTTGCTTAAAATCATTTAGGAAATATTTTAAATGATCACAGTGGATTGTCCCCCTGTTAGCATCTAGGATTCTAATTTTCCTCTGAAATAAGACTGCCATTCTATTTTTTTATCTTTATTTAAGCACCTTGATTACAAACATGATTTCAGTTATAAAAAGAGCACCCCTCTTCACCAGTGCAACATTTCCATCACCAATGTCCCCAATCTCCCTCCTTCCACTCCCGCCTGTATTCTACTTCTCTTACTCATTGACATTGTCACTGTAGTTTTCAATGTAGTTATTTATATAACTACACTCACCACTCTTTGTGATGAGCTTCATATCATGAGCCAATCCTTCCAGCCCTCACCTCTATTGTTTCTGGGTATTATTAAATGTTTTATATTTTTCTTAAAACCCATAGATGAGTGAGACTATTCTGTGTCTATCTTTCTCCCTCTGACTAATTTCACTCAGCATAATAGATTCAGTGTACATCCACATATAGGAAAATTTCATGACTTCATTTCTCCTGATGGCTGCATAATATTGCATTGGTATATGTACCACAGTTTCTTTAGCTATTCATCTGTTGAAGGGCATTTTGTTTCCAGAGTCTGAGGTATTGTAAATAGCACTGCAATGAATATTGGTGTGAGGAAGGGATTTTGTATTGTATTTTTGTGCTCCTAGAGTATATTCCTAGGAGTGATATCCTGGATCATATGGGAGCTCAATTTCCAGTTTTTTGAGGAATCTCCCTATTGTTTTCCATAAGAGATGGGCTAGATGACATTCTCACCATCAGTGAATGCAAGTTCCTTTCTTTTCACATCCTCGCCAACACCAATTGTTCTTATTCTTTGTGATGTGTGCCAGTCTCTGTGGCATGAGATGGTACCTCATTGTTGTTTTGATTTGCATCTCTCTAATGATTAGTGATATGGAACAGTTTTTCATGTGCCTTTTGGCCATTTGTATTTCTTCTTTGACAAAATAAGACTGCCATTCTAAAACTTGATACTTGAGAAAAATCTCTCAAATAAAACCAAATGTATCCAAAACGAAGAATTAATTTTACATTTCTAAAATAGTTCATTTTAACACAGGCATCTCAACATTAGCTTAGATGATAAAAGATGATGATAAAAATCAGCTTTCTCGCTCTTAGGATATTTAAAGTTGTTAGAGTATATGATTGTCCAAGATGTATTCATTTTTGAGACTATATGAAATGCATATTCTTATTTATTTTTAATATAAATTACCTTACTTAAAGCCAGACATCACATAGTTGATCATAATAAATTTGTTTTCTGATAAGTGGGAATGTAATTATTAAAAAAAGAAAAACAAGAATAAATTAAAGAAAAAGTACAGCAACAAGAAAAGTTGTGAATGTTATAGTATCTTGAAATGAGGTCACTAAGTCATTTTCAGAAGGGTTAGTAAGACCTTATTGCTAGTTGATCATCTATTTCTTCTTAGGTGGCTTCAAATATACATTGAAATCTAAATTAGTGTGCTCTTACAGGGAAGACAGAATTAAAAAAAAATGGCGTTGTCTTGGTGGTTGCATGGCCCAAGAATTCCAAGCACTGTGGCTTATGCCATGTGGGGCATGGCTTTGTTATCAGGGCCTCTGGAATTGTACAAGAGTGTATGTGTGGGAGGAGTGGCCCACACTCCAAAAAAAATCTTGATGATGTCAGTCCAAATATCGGTATCCCTGGAAATTTAGTCAGGTTGGTTTCTCTGCAGAGAACCATAGAGAAGTGGGGAATTAGGGTCACTGGCAAAGTGGCAGCTGTGGATGATGGGCGCAGCAGACATGGCTGATGCAGAGGCTTGGCCCACTTTCTGTTGAGATTGCCAGCTTTCAGTGCAGCCATAATTTTTCGCAACTTGGTTTACTCTTCTTTCAAGAACAGCATGAGCAATGCATACTTTTAGATGGAAAATGTCTTGTTTCTCACATTGCTACTGTCTTGGACTGCTTTCACTCTTCATATTTGGTATTTTTACCAGCATATACATTTGCTTAGGTTTGATGTTCAGTAATATTAATATGACATTGGAAAAAGGTAAGAATGCAGCAAAAGGTCTGTTGAAGCAAAGACAATATAGACTTATGTTGACTTGGACTTCATAAGTCACCAATTCTGAGTCTTTTTGAATAGTATTTGACCTCCTTCACATAAATTTCGGGGCCCGGAAAGATAGCACAGTGGCGTTTGCCTTGCAAGCAGCCGATCCAGGACCAAAGGTGGTTGGTTTGAATCCTGATGTCCCATATGGTCCCCTGTGCCTGCCAGGAGCTATTTCTGAGTAGATAGCCAGGAGTAACCCCTGAGCACCACTGGGTGTGGCCCAAAAACCAAAAAAAAAAAAAAAGACATAAATTTCAAGTCATGGTAAATACTGTATTTTCCAAATCAGTTTAAATTACAAAATATATAGAATCTATAGAATATAAAACTATAGCTGGAAGAGTTCTACTCATCCCAGTCTCTGTCTGCTCCCTCCTTATTCCAAGTCTCATCCACACACCCTTTTCTTATTTTTTGTGGCAAATATTACTCAGATATGGGGAAGTGCATCCAGTCCACTATTAAACTAATAAAAGAGATTTTTTCATTTATTTATTTATTTTTTGGCTTTTGGACTACACTCGGTGATGCTCAGGGGTTACTCCTGGCTCTGCACTCAGAAATCACTCCTGGCTTGGGGAACCTTATGGGATGCCGGGGATCAAATCGTGGTCTGTCCTAGGCTAGTGTAGGCAAAGCAGATGCCTTACCCCTTGCGCCACCAGTCTGACCCCCAAAGAGATCTTTTTTTAAAAGAGATTTTCCATAGTTACATTTCAGCTTTCCCATGGCTAAAGTTAGTCCAACTATGTTCCCAAGTGAATCTACTTTAACTGTAAATTAAAGTTAAATTGTAAATTGTAACTTAAACAGGAAAACCTTATCCCCAGTGCAATCATTCTTACTTAATCCTTACCTTATACAGAGTGGGTTTTCGAATTGTTTTTGTTACTTAGCCCTGCTGAGGAGATGGAAGGTACTGGACAGTCTGTCTCAAACACCGCTGCACTAGAACACGAAAGGGAAACAGAGAGATGAAGAGCCCATTTTAATGAGTGACCTCTTGATTCCGGTCTGAAGAAAATTTAGTATGTTGCATAACTACTAAAAAAAAATCTTAAGCAGAACTATCATAGTTGTTGACAGAATAAAGCTACAAAAATGTACTAATCAGAGTTATCTGTGGGAGTGATGAATTCAGTTCTAGTTTGCTGGATTTTTTATTTCATTTTTCTTACACTAAATGCCAATGTATTTTAGGATCAGAAAAAATATTTTAAAAGTGTTCCCTATCCGGGGCTGGAGAGATATCACGGAGGTAAAGTGTTTGCCTTGCATGCAGAAGGACAGTAGTTCAAATCCTGGCATACCATATGGCCCCCGGAGCCTTCCAGGAATGATTTCTGAGTGTAGAGCCAGGAGTAACCCCTGAGGGCTGCTGGGTGTGACCCCCCCAAAAAGTGTGCCCTATCCAAACAATCTCATATTTATTATCATTATCATCACTTCATCAGTTTGGGGGCAACACCTGGCTGTGCTCAGGAACTATTCCTAGATCTGTGCTCAGGAGTGATCTCTAGCCGTGGGGTCTAACCTTTAAGGGGCCAAAATCCAATGGGGGCTGGCTGCAATATCTCCTATTCATAAGAATCACAGGAAAACCATCTAAGAAGATATTTCAGCTTTGAATCTTTCATGGTCATGAGTTATTTCTTTGTATTGTTTCTGAGATAGCAGCAGCTAAATAAAAGCACCTCCCCAAAGCACGTTCTGTTCCCACCTCAAATCAAGGAAGAGATGAGACTCTCCTTTGCTCCCCTTCTGCTACTATATATTATTCCCAATGCTACTGCTGGTTTGGTTCCAAGGTTAGGCAATTTTCAGAACTCTGTGGGAGACAGGTGGTCACCTGGGGCCACAGAGCTGATGGAAGAAGCCGAAACTTTGCAGGAGATAAAAGCAGATAATAAATCACTCAACTTGTAAAAAGTGACTCAACCAGGTTGGAGAGCCATTGGTTACTTTGATCTATTCTTCAGCCGCTTCATTTCCTTCTGGGGCAGTTCTGGGCTCTGTGTGTCTTGCAACTGGCAAATAGGCTGGCAAATAGACTTCTTGATAGGTAAATCCTATTGCAGGATCAGATAGAAAGACAGTTACTATGTAGACTACAAAGTGGGAGACTGCTGGGAGAATGCCCTCGATGCTGGTCGTCACTGCAGCCTCTAGAGAAATTTGGTATTCTGGATTGGTATGTATGAGTGACCTTCTTTTTCTAGTATGCCCTTTCAGGCTGTTTGACATCATCACAGTGTACCTGTGCGGATTCTTGACAACGACACAACAACAAATAATTCTTGCCAATGACACAACAACAAAAATTGTGCAGTACTCAAACTTTTTATTTTCTCACTTTGCCTGCCATGATTTTCTATAACTTACCAAGGAATGACAGCCTAAAAGTCCAGGAACATATTTTTCACCCCCAAAAGGCAAATATATCAGCTGGAACCTAAAATAAACATTGCTGAAATGGGACACATTGGACTCTCAACCTTTCCTTTTGACTTTATGCAAAGGCTCTGGGATATATGGTTGCCCTAGGGAGTGATGCTCTTAGTGAGTGTGGTGTCCTGAGATGTAGTGTCTGTCATGTTATGTTTCTAGGAAGGGAAGGACCTTCATCCTGTTGTCTTCCAGAGTATTTGATTACCCTGCCTGCTCTTGGGATATTGCCTAGATGTCTGCCAGATAATTCATACTCAGCTTCTTCAAATCATTTTTCCCCCTTCTGCCAACTCAGGGAGCTGGAAGACAGGGCAGCACCCCTCACTGTCTTGGCACCTTAATTACTCAATTCCCACACTTCAGTGCCCGCCTATTGATCACTGTGTCTTTAAAATTCTCTCCTCTCTCCCACCTTCCTCTCCTACACAGTGGCCTTTTCTCATCTCCTCTGGCAATGATGTGATATCTGAAGGGTACTCTTGCCTCTAGTCTGCTCTCGATCACCTCCATCCTGTGATAGGCTGCAACAGAGTCTTCCTCCAAAGCACATCAAATCTTGATTGCTTCCTTATGTAAAATAGCTTATTTTGAAAAAATGTATTTAGATGAAGGATTGATATCTGTCAGAAGTATAACCATCTGGAAATGTCGGGTACATTGTGTTCATTTCCACACCCGTAGTGTCAGTCTCCCTCTACTACTGTCCCCAGTACCCTTTCCTTGATGTCTTAGTTCTGTCACCAGACTCTCAGGCTTTGCTTTCAGTGACTTTGTTATTTCCCACTGGTTCTTTATATACTACATAGATGTGATACTTGTCTTTTTCCTTCTGAGTGACTTTGATGAACATGACACCTTCCAATTCCTATCAAGTTAGAGCAGAAAACAAGATTCCACTTTTTTTCCTTAGAGTGCAGCAGCATTCCATTGTGATATATAGACAGCACCTTTATCTGCTCATGTGTCATTGGGAACTAAAGTTGTTTCCAGATCTTGGCTAATGAAAATAGCAAGGATATGAACATAGGTATGTACTATATATTATTTTTTTCTTTGGATAGATACCAAGAAGTGGAATGCTGGATAACCTGATAGTTTTTTGAATTTATTTATTTATTTATTTATTTATTTATTTGGTTTTTTGGGCCACACCCGGCAGTGCTCAGGGGTTACTCCTGGCTGTCTGCTCAGAAACAGCTCCTGGCAGGCACGGGGGACCATATAGGACACAGGGATTTGAACCAACCACCTTTAGGCCTGGATTGGCTGCTTGCAAGGCAAACGCCGCTGTGCTATCTCTCCGGGCCCGGATTTATTTATTTATTTTTTGAGTGGGGAATTGTCATCCTGTTTCTCAGAGACTGGACTCACTTAAATTCTCACAATAACAGTGAATGACTTTTTTTTTTTCACATCCCCACTAACACTTATTCTTTCAGGTCCTTTTGCTACAGGCATGTGAATTGCTCTGTTGATAGTAATAATGAGCTATTTTTAATTTCATATATCTGTTGACCATCTGTATGTCTTTTAAGAGAAGTTTCTGTTCAACTATCCTCCTCATTTTTTGACAAGGTACTTACATTTTAGTTATTGTGTTTTGTAATTGCTGAAATGTCTTGGATATGGCAACCTGTAAAATAGATGATGTATGAATATATTCTTCCATACAGTAGGGCTTTTTTTGGTTTGTTTTAATGATAGTATTTTTCTCCATGGTCTGTGAAAGGTCTATAGAGTTTTTTATGCGTCTAAGATCGCTTGTTCTAAGGGGTATAAGTCTTCCTTCTTCAAGGACAAAATTCAAGGTCATAATGGTCCTACCCTTAAAGGGCTCAGCAAAATAGCTAATTCTGCATCCCAAGCCTTATAGCAATAATAGTGACTAAAAGAACAAGAAGCCTCTTAGTAACTAATCCCAATTCAAACATGTTGAAAATAGCTGTAATGAAACTCACACCAGGAGAAGGACATCAGATGTCTGATAGCAAAACAAAGCATAATGAAACCCTTTGCTTTGCTCTATTACAAGGGCTCAAATCACAGGCTACTGAAGAGACTTGACGAATCCCATTTCTTTCTTCCTTTTTCTAAAAATGTCTCACACATTGATGGAATAGCACAAAGGAAATGTCAAAAATAGAAAGTGTGTCCTATAATCCAATCCTTTTCAATATGCATGATTACAGTTCAAGCCTTGTTCCCATGATTATATATTTTTAAGTAGATATAAATCCTTTATGCCCTTTTTCATTTTAATGGATCATGTATTTTTCCTTTTGAAGCATAGTTTTCAAAATGATAATTTAAAATGACTGGATGACAATTCAGATTATGAATGAATCTCTCCTTTTTCCCAAACAACATCCCTATCGTTGGACATTGAATTTCCCAATATAATAATACACAGCAATGCTTTTTTTCTGGCATAGACTCCATCTACATGTAGAATCTCTTGTAGAAACACAGTGAGCATCCTTAATTGGGTATTTATAGCTGTCTCCTTATAAATAGGAGTTGGGAACTACTAACAGATTTGATAAACTATGGTATTAATTGGGCTGGAGTTTTTACGGAATGAGGTATGAGTGTGGTGTTTCTAATATTCAACAAGCATATTAGATCTATTTGATGCCCTTTAGTGCTTGACTACATGGATATTAAACAATACCACCAACTTGATTATTATGCCTTAAAAAAGGGGAAAGCTCATTTTTTTTAGACAAAAGACAAGACTTGGGGAGAAAATGATTATCTTCCCCAGTTCACAAATATTATACTTGAAAGAAAAAACTATGTATGATTGCTTGACTCAAGCAAAAATATTATCTAACTACAAAAGTATTAAAGCAAATAAAATATTAAATGATGGAGGCAAGAATGAATATTTAAAATTAAGACATATGTGTTCTGTTTTCTTGACAAGTTGACATTTTAATGAAGATGATCGACAAGTAAAGAGGCAATTAAAATGTGGTGAGCTGCTCAGTCTATCCTACTGAGACCTGCCTTTTTTGTGATCGAGAGTAGTCTTTGAAATTATGATCATGAGAAGGAGGCTGATAGGAATGTGAAAGACTTCGAAATGAGCAAAATTGATAAATGAATGTGCTTTCTGAGTACCTCTTTCCAGGTTCTCTATGTAGTTCACTGGGTTTGAACTATTTTGTAACTCTGTAAATTATAGACAGCTGACATATGATGCATAAGATGATCATCCATAAAATAGAAATACATTTATCATGTCTTCATACGATTGATTATTGCCTTGTGGCAACTTGTTCATTTTGTGTTTCTTTGTCAATTTGTTTCAGATTTCTTGATTGCCTGACTATGGATGTATGTCTTCTCAGAATTCTTGAAGACATTTTCCATTATTAACTAGCGATGTAAACTCTTTCACAGGTGTTCATTTTATGTCAAAAGTAGTTATAATTTTAACTTTTTGGGGAAAAAGGAGAAATGTCTTTTAACACGAGGGTACAATAGCTGCTTAGTAATTCTCTCTAACAACCTTTAGTAAAGGCCACATTTGGCATTTCACGTGCTTCCTAACCAGACTGACTTTCTGTGTCATAATTTTACAATTATCCAGCCTAATTCAAGTCTATGGAAATTTATTGAGTGCTTGTTCCATGAATGTAGATCAGAGATCAATAAGATCCACTTGGGCCCTTGGAGTCCACATGGGTACAATTACTGCTCTAGCCTGACTATGCTATGTGTTATGTTATGTGTAATAATAGAATCTGCTGCAAAATGCCTTGGGAGATTGAAAGAAGACAGGGTGAATTTCAGAGAGCTAGAATGTGCTATGTTTTACCTGGAAGACAGTATTTGAGTTGAATCTTATAGGATAATTCAGGATTTTATGGAAGGAAGGAAAAGAAAAGAGTAAATATTTGGAAAAGTTAGTGGGATGTAGCTATTATTTTTAGTATGTGCTGGAAAAAATACCCAATGATCACATTTGCTCACTTTGGTCTTTTGCCTATATTTTGACCAATCATTCCCCACACCATGAGATTAGTATGGTAAAGAGAATTCATAGTCATTTTACACATTCAAGTGCCTCTCATGGGTCATACTTCTCTGATTAGTGAGAATGTTGGGAAAACCACAGGCACTTGGGAATCCAGCTAAGAGATTCTATCTAATTAGTGGTACATTGGAATAGGCCCTAGTCTTCCAGGGGTCTCAAACTCAATTTATCTGTGGGCCGCAGGAGGCAAAGTCGGGGTGATCCTTGAATGAAAAGTCAGTAGTAAGCCTTGAACATTGTGGGTGTGACCTAAACAACTAAAACAAAACAAAACAAAACAAAACAAAACAAAACAAAGATTCTTCTAGGGCAGGCCCACAAAATGTTGTACGGAGGGCCGAAAACGGCCCGCTGGCTGCGAGTTTGAGATCCCTGGAAGAGCCTTGGTCAGATAGTTTGCTATCAATTGTTGTCTCTCCTTGTGTGGAAAAATTTTCTAGGAATATTCCTACCACCAGCTGCAGTGGCCACTTTGCACATCACAGGGAAGCTTGGGGGCCAAAAGATGGAGGCACCCCCTGGCTCTGGGTATCTGACATAGGAAAGAGAAAGTACAAAGTGCCCTAACTAGAAGTCAATTATCAAATATTATTATTGAAGGTGTGTTAGCTGAATAATAAAAGATACTTCTTTAAATTTAGTATTTTTAAGGATTTGTCCTTTCTTTTATGTGTGACTTTTAGTCTAAGCAGAGAAATTTTGAATTCTTTAAAACAATTATATTTGTATTTTTCAGTTTTCAACCACAAAATCGTCTTCTGTTTTTGGTGGGGACCACACCCAGTAGTGCTCAGGGGCTACCCCTGGTGCATTACTTTGGAGTTACTCCCAGTAGTATCAGAGGATTATTCAGTGTCAGTGATCAAAATGGTCTCCAGCATGTAAATCCTGAGCATTATCCTTGTGAGCCGTTTTCCCAAATCAAATTTGTCTTTTTTACTTTGTAATAATGAAAAAGTCAAAGCCCACCTTTAGAAGTTTATGACAGCAAAAGCTTCTGGATCTCGGACCCTCTTTTTCTACCTTTCAAGCATGGACAAAGGTATTACAGATTGAAGTGAAAGTAATAGGAAATATCGCATGGGACCTATATATGAATTAGTCCTGATCAGAATGTTTTCTTATTCCAGTATAAGTTTATATAATTATTTTCTTTTAAATAGAGATCCTAAAATTGTATAGCTGTAAGCTCAATAAAAAGATGGGTGTATGACACCAGATTTATTATAATAATGCCACAAAAATAGGCAGGTACAGTTCCTCCATAATCCTCTATCTTTTGACCTCTACAATCACCATAGCACTGAAGCTCTTGCGAGTTTTATTGATGATCTGATTACACAGTTGAAGGGTAATTTTCTTATTGAATTATTGTAAAATTATAGAGTCATTCATAAATATCAGATGAAGAATGTAGGGATTAGGGGCTGGTAGAATAGTACAATAGGTGGTACAGCATCACATATGACCCTTCAAAAACCTACCAGATGTGATCTTGAGCACAGAGTCAGGAGTATGTACTGAGTACCACTGGGTGTGGCTCTAAAAGTCTAAAGAAGACTTTAGGGATTATAGGAATTATTATTATTTTTTGTTTTTTTGGGCCACACCTGTTTGATGCTCAGGAATTACTCCTGGTTAAGCGCTTAGAAATTGCTCCTGGCTTGGGGGGACCATATGGGATGCTGGGGGATTGAACCGAGGTCCTTTCTTGACTAGCACTTGCAAGGCAGACACCTTACCTCTAGCGCCACCATACTGACCCCGGATTATAGGACTTATTAAAGAAAAAAATATGCAAATTTATCCCAATTTCAATTTTATATTTCTTCCTACATATATCTTCATTTTTATTAATACTTGATTATATAACACATGTATAATAATATATAAATATAAAAATAAACACTCAAATGACTCAAACTCCTATTTTTAGTATTTGTGTAGCCCTATATCTACTTGTCTAATACATCCTTGAATATGTATTTTTGATTATCCATAGACAATTAATTTTTTTATAATAAGGACAGGGGATAATATTAAGCCTTATTATTTAGCTTGTTTGTTCATGGGGAATATCGCCTTCAATGTAGGTACAAAAATGCATCTCTTTTCATCAATAATATTGCAAAGAAGAGGAAAACCATAGATTTGTAATCTTTTGCCTTATTGAGGAAAGTTTAGGTGTTTGCTAATTACTTGCTAGTGCCAATAACACTGCATGTAAGCAATCTTAAATATATAACTTTGCTCTCAAGTGGTAGGGTGTTTTCCTTGTACTTGACTGATCCAGGATGGTTGCAGGTTCGATTCTTGGCATCCCATATGGTCCCTGAGTCAGGAGTGCTTCTGAGCGCAGAGCCAGGAGTAACCCCCAAGTGCCTCTGAGTGTGACCTAAAACAAACAAACAAACAAACAAACAGAATAAACTTATGAAAGAATCATTATGTTAGTTGGGTTAGAAGAATTGGTATAGGGTAGGAGAGTTAGCAGATCAGCGGTGGCGTGTTAGCCTTGCATGCAACCGACCCAGGAGGGACCTGGTTTAATTCCCAGCATCCCAGACCCCAGCCTGTCAGTGCAATTTCTGAGTGTAGAGCCAAGAGTGCCACTGGATGTGGTCCAAATACCAATCAATAAAGTTAAAAAAATGAAGAATTTCTCTTGAGATCGGAAAATAAGAGATTTATTTCTCTGGACCAGAGTGATAGCACAGGGTAGGGTGTTTGCATTGTATGGGGCAGACCCAGGAAAGACCCAGGTTTGATCCCTGGCATCCCATAAGGTCCCCCAAACCTTCCAGGAGGAGCAATTTCTGAGCACAGAGCCAGGGGTAACACCGGAGCACAACAACAAAAAAGAGACAGACAAATTTATCTCTCTCTAAAAGTATGATAATGACAAAGAGAAACGAATACTTAAGGGGACAATAGTAAACTGGGATAGGGCCAAAAGAGGAAAGATAGTACAGGGTTAAAGCATTTGACCTTGTATGTAGTCAACCCAGGTTCAATCTTTGGCACTTCAAGGCTCCCAGACCACTGTTGGAAATTATTCCTGAGAAAAGAACTGTGAGTAATGCAGAGTTGGAGTAGCTCCTCAGAGCAGCCAGTATGTTCCCCAAGTCCACCAAAGTGTGTGTGTGTGTGTGTGTGTGTGTGTGAGTGTGTGTGTGTGAGCTAATTGGTTTTTTTTTTAGAAAAGAGAAGGAATTTGCAATAAAAGATATTGAAATAAGTTTGTATAATGAGAGGGAGACCTGTGGGTATCACGGAATTTGTCCTGAATATTTGGGATCTTTCTTGTATTAGGAATTCAAGTTTGCTTTCTAACAAAATCTCTGTAGATACTGGGTATAAGAACTCATAGACCATGTGAGAGTTCATGTTGTGCTTAGTAAATGGGGCCATGAAGAGAAAGATATGAGGTAGAGTAGAACTTTCTTGGGAGACAGAATTTAGAACAGAAGCATGACACCAAATGTGGCTAGTCCCAGGTAGACCAGAGAGCCAAATGCTATCACCATGGTTTCTGCAAGAAGGGCAAGGCCATTTCATTGCTATCTGGGCACAATAAAGCTAGAATAATGCTCAGAGACACCTCACAGTCTATTTCACATAGCAATTATACTTGCAGAAAGAACAATAAAAAAATTGCATCTTGTTGAAGTTGACTATGGATAAATAGTTTAGGATGAATCTTGGGGTCATCTGCCTCCTAAATGACCACATGTTTCCTATGTCTCATCTCCTCTCCTCTCTTCTCCTTCCTTCCTGCCTTCCTTCCTTCTTTCCACTGATCCTTTCTTCTTTTCTCCCTCTTTCCCATCCTTTCTTCCTCCCTCCCTTTTATTCATTCTTCATTCCTCTGTCCTTTATCCCTCCATTCCTTTATTCTTTTCTCCCTTCCTTTTCCTTCCCCTTCCTTTCCTTCTTCCCTCCTTTCCTTCCTCCTTCCCTTCCTTCCTCTCTCCCTCCCTTCCTACCTTTCTCTCTCCCTTCCTTCCTTATTTCCATCCTTCCTTTCTTCCATCTTTCCTTCCTTCCTTCCTTCCTTCCTTCCTTCCTTCCTTCCTTCCTTCCTTCCTTCCTTCCTTTCTTTCCTTTCTTTCCTTTCTTCCTTATTTCCCTCCTTCTTTCCCCTTGCAGTGCTCAAATATTATTTCTGGTTGTGCACTTGGGGTTCACTCCTGGAGGTGCTTGGGTGAACACAGTGGAGTTCCAGGGATCAAACCCGGGTTAGGTACATGCAAGGCAAGTGTCCTGCCCACTGTTTCATCACTCTGGATCCCATGCATTTTTCTTGTAACAATTCTTAGACTCTGCTCCCCACCTTGAATGCCAAAGGAAAGCAGGAACAGAGGTTTGTGTATGTTCTACTTCTTGTTCTTCCTTTGTTGATTTATCTCTACAAAGTGGTTCCTTCAAAAAGAGTGTAAAACAGTTCCAAACTTTGGTCTAAACCAAATTATCATAGCAGATCAACTTATATCTCTGGGATAAGATGCCAGGAAACCTTTCCTATATAAGGCCACAGTTTCAAGACTCCCTGAGAATTATAGAATATAATGTCAGGATGACATCATTAGAACCAGAGATGACAAACATCAGATGACAAAGCTACTGCTTTGTAGCTAGAAGCAATTTAAGGAAATTTTGGTAGCTTTAAAGAAGTAATTGCAAAAGATGAAGGAGGAGAAGCTATGGCAACAAATTTCAATGGAATCAGTAAGATTTAAGGGAAAAGAAGAGCCTCTACATCTTAAGTCCCCTTAGATATTTCCCAAGTCATAATTATTCATTAGAAGAACCCATAGAGCTTTTCAAAATACTGATTGCCAGGTTACTGCTCAAACTAAATAAATCATAATTTTTTTCTAGTGGAATTCCTAGCACCAGTGTTTTACAAGCTCTCTAGTTTGCACTAATGTACTGTAAAGGCTAATTAGTAAAATTAGAAATTACTGACCATGAGGATTTTTAAATTGCATAGAATTAGAAAATATAGATTTTACCAGTCAGACTCAGATCTGGAATATGCCCTCCAATGTTAGCATTCAGGAAAGATGCTTTTTCTATCTGATGCATCACAACTTATTCACTTTGCTTTTCTAGACTTTTATGTACCATTAGCAAATAAGTATATATATGACTATTAAATCTATAATGAATATTTGTTGATTCAAATTCCATTGCAGATGCAATAACTGGCTTTGGGTAGCAGACATATTTCTCAAATTGGTTTTCCTTCAGTTGCATTTTTTGGGTGACTTGATGTTTCTTTGCCACAACACAGAGATGAAGGCATTTGTGTCTGTCCCAGTGTCCTGGTCTCTCTGTATGATTTACCATCTGAGGAAGGAAAGTTCCTTATATTTACCTGAAATTATTTTTTTTATAATTAAAACTGGCCTACTTGCAGCATTGCTCTCCCCAAGAGATCCAAGGAAATGCATTTAATGACAAGGATTATTTCATTTTCCCCATGGGGAGCTGATTCATCACCCAGGTATTTCAGCTGTATTGAAATGCAATGTGGGGTCAGTCCCTAAATGGATATTCATTATTGAGCCATTTTGGCAGGGAATAGCAATTCTATAAAAAAAAGTTTCTTCAAGGAAAATCTAATAGTATGAAGCAGTTATAGAATGAAACAAAATTTGAAAATTTTTACGTATCTCTATTACAGCACATTTCACAAAATTTTGTACTTAATATTTCTTTTGGGGTGCTTAGGGGTTACTTCCAGCTTTGTGCTCAGCTGTAGTTTCAGAGAAAAAAATTTTGGGGAAAAATCTTTTATTTTTGCATTGTGCTAGGATTATAACAGAGCTTGACCTCGTGTAAGGGAAACACGTTAACCCTGTACCATCTCTCTGGCCCTTATTCTTTTATTTATAATTTATTATTAAAGATTACTTGACTATTACAGATTTCTTTCCCCTTTCTATACCAAAGACTTCTAATGTTTTCTACGTGTAAGTATTTTTAATTAATATTTTAATTTATTCTAAACTTTTAAAGCAATTAAAATTTCTCAATGAAGGAGCCAGAGTGGTGGCACAAGCAGTAGGGCATTTCCCTTGCACATACTAACCTAGAATGGACCACAGTTTAATCCTCCGGCATCCCATATGGTTCCCCAAGCCAGAATCGATTTCTGAGTGTATAGCCAGGAGTAACTCCTGAGTGTCACCGGATGGTGGTTCAAATTCCAGCATCCCATATGGTTCCCCATGCCTGCCAGAGCAATTTCTGAGAGCGGAGCCAGGAGTGATCCCTGAGCACTGCTGGGTGTGACCCAACCTCCCCCCAATGTTCTTTGGTGCTGGTGGTCCTAAAGAGCTCTCTCTGTCTATCTCTTTCTGAATGGGTTTAATTTATTTCTGCATTAGAATAAGAAGTACTAGTTTCTCAAAAGTTGAAAACCTTATTTCTTTGAAATGTAGAATTCTGAAACTGCCTATTAGTGACACAGATCTTTTCAGTATTTGAAAACAGCCTTCATAAATTTCCCCGAAATCCACATTGATGACAGCCACCCTTTCTGTTTCTTTTCTCTGTAATCATGAAGGTAAAATTGGAAGATTTCCCCCCAATAACTCAATGTGTTAGAAGACAGAAAGGGAACAAGAAAGTTCAATGAAAGGCTTGGAGCAAAAGCTACGCACGGAGTCAGGTTCTGCCCTGACTCTACAGAGTCCCCTGAAAAGGCTAAAAGAGAGGAGTAGAGAAATGCTATGTCGAGCAGGAGATACAAAGCAGGTTGGGGAGAAGACACTGGTTGGAACTTAGTGCCCTTGCATTAGTTTTGGTGGATGTTAACTTTCACTGTGGTGCTAACTTGACCTTGTCAAGCCTTTGATGTTTTTAATAATAATAATTCTTTTTTTTTTGGACCACACCCATTTGATGCTCAGAGTTTACTCCTGGCTAAGCGCTCAGAAATTTTCCTTGGCTTGGGGACACCATATGGAACGCTGGGGGATTGAACCGTGATCCTTCCTTGGCTAGTGCTTGCAAGGCAGATACCTTACCTCTAGCGCCACCTCACCGACCTCTAATAATAATAATTCTAATAAAATAATAATGACTCAATAAAGGGACCAGAGAGTACAGAAGATAGGATGCTTGTCTTGCAAGCAGGCAACTTAGTTTGCTCTCTAGTACCCCCATAAGGTCCCCCAAGGTTTCTATGATTTATCCCTTAGCACAGAGCCAGGAGTAAGCTTGCACTTGCACTGGCAAGTATGGCTCCCACACCCAAACTTCCTGAATGTAAATGGTCATAATGGTTTTCTTTCTTTGCTTTCCCAATCTACCCCTTTTGATTACTCAATTTTAGACATTTTCCCCCACACTATCTTTCTTTTCAATTTATCAAGATGCCTAGTGTGCAGTTTTCCAAGCAATAATTTTATCAAAGTGTCAAAATGGCCAGTTTTGAACCAAAAGAACCAACCTCAATGGTTCTTTTGTAGGTTCCCCAAAAGCTTTTTTTTTGACATGTTTGATATTTGGTTTTCACATATTCATCAGCACTTTTACATAGTTGGTTGACAAATTCTTAGCCTGACTAAAAGTTTACACAAGAGAATCCTGGTGAATCTGTGTAGCATCTCGATATTCTGATATAATTCGAGTGTTCTGTTCAGTTGGTGTTAGATGTTCTGTAGGAAGTGATCTTTAGTGCTACATCTCTTTTATTAGGTTTATTCCCATGAAATGCCATCACAGTTTCTTTTAATTATCTTATTTAAGCACTGTGGTTACAAATTATTCATGATTGAGTTTCTGTCATAGAATATACAGCACCAGTGCACTTTTCCTGCCACCAATATCCACAGATTCCCTCCTACCCCTGCCTGCCTCTGGGGCAAGCATTTTACTTCTCTCTTACTTCTCTCTCTCTCTCTCTCTCTCTCTCTTTTTTAACACTGGTTTGCAGTACTGTTAATGAAGGGACACTATGCATATCACTTTTCGCCCTTTCTGCACAATTTTTGTCCAGAGTGATCAATTACAACTGTGGACCCTTCTCTACTCTTTGCACTCACTGCTTTTTGTGGCAAACTTCTTACCATAGGCTGGTCTCCCTGGTCTTCATTTTTATTATCTCTAGGTATTATTACCCGACTATCTTTTATTTTTCTTACATCCCACAAAAGAATGTGATCATTCTATATCTATCCTCCTGACTCATTTTATTCAGCATAATAAACTCTCTATCCATCCATGTATATGCAACTTTATGACTTCATTTTTTCCTAACATCTGCATAATATTTCATTGTGTAGATGTACCACTGTAAAATTACCCCATCTCCATATCTCTAATCTTAGATGAACAAGTCTGAATAAAGGTCGCACATATAATAATCCAAACCAGGCTTAGGGTAAAACATGTATAGTCTGGCAGTTTTCTACCTCATAGCCTCCAGCAAGCTGCCTTCCAGAACTGTTTTTATTGAGTACAGCAAACACCCTCAGGTGGAGCAGTAAGGACATAGTAAGGTCAGATAGCTCAGGCTATACTGAGCCTGCCCCCCCCCACCCCCAGGTTTATATATAAGACAATGTTTGTTTTGGGTGAAACCAAACTGTAAACAAACAGATACAAAGAAAGCAGGGATGATCTTTGTTTTGGGTAAAATAAGGTGTAATATAACATACCACAGTTTCTTTAGACACTCATCTGTTTTCGGGCAGTTGGGTTGTTCCAGATTCTGAATAATGTAAATAAATAGTGCTGCAACAAACATAGGAATGCAGAAGGCTTCTGAATGGTACTTTTGGAATCCTAAGGTAGCCACAACCATTTTCCTTTGCTTTGGGGGGCCACTCCTAGCTTGGGGACCACATACAATATCAAGGATCAAACTGAGGTCTGTCCAGGATCAGCCACATGCAAGACAAACACCCTACCACTGCACCATTGTTCCGACTCCCAGGGGCGATTTCTGAGTGCATAACCAAGAGTAACCCATGAATGTCACCGGGTGTGGCCCAAAAACAAAAAACAAATTGCTCCTGGCTCAGGGGACTATATGGGATGCTGGGGATTGAACCCAGGTTCATCCTGGGTCAGCCACATGCAAGGCAAACACCCTACCACTGTGCTATGGCTCCAGCCACATCCACCACCATTTCTTTTACTTTTTAATAAGTATGCTTTATTTATTTATTTTTAATTTTTATTTTGATCATAATGGCTTACATATCTTTCACAGTAGTATTTTAGGTATATATTAACACTGACTCAGGGGAATATCCATCACCAAATTTGTCCTCCCCCCATCCCAGTTCCCTTTCTGCAATCCATATACCTCACCCCATCCCCAGGCTGCTAGAGTAGGTGGTCCCCTCTTTGTCTAGCTTACTATTAGTGATCATATATCTGTTTGGTCCTGGTACCCTCCCTTGTTTCCCACTCCACCATCATTTTGTTTTGTTTTGTTTTTGGGCCACACCCGGTGACGCTCATGGGTTATTCCTGGCTATGTGCTTAGAAGTCGCTCCTGGCTTGGGGGACCATATGAGAAACCAGGGGATCGAACCGCGGTCTGTCCTAGGCTAGCGCAGGCAAGGCAGGCACTTTACCTCCAGCACCACCGCCCGGCCCCCTCCACCATCATTTTTAAAGTACTAAGTTGTATCCTCTATATTCAAAGAAACCTTTTAATATTCTTGAAAACCATCATTCAAGCTACCCAGTAGAACCCTGGGCATTCAGACTAGTGACAGATTTTTACCCCTAGTAATAATCAAAGAGCAGTAATGGGAATCAAACCTCCATCTCATCACAAGCCATATTCTGTGTTAACTACCTACACTATATGTGTACATAATTTAAATGAGTGAACTGTTCACAAGATATTTATAGTTATATTATTTGATGTGTTTTGGTATTTTCTATCCCATTTTTTT
>PVKC010016268.1:0-20868 GCA_004027635.1 Crocidura indochinensis
CCACCTCCGTTCCCATTCTGCCTCCCATATCCTCCACCCTCTCCCCGGGGTCTTCTAGATTGAGTGACTCCCTCTGTTTCTGGTTTATTACTTAGTGATCTTATATCTGATTGGGCTTGGTGTCTCCATTGCTTCTCCCTCTAATTGGGAGGCAGGATTAGATAGTTCGAGTTTTGTGGTTTTGTTTGGGGAAGAGTACTGTAATAAAATGGGGTAAAAATTAAGTATGCCTACAATGGGCAGAGTCCTTCTAGCAGCTCTCATCCTCAGTTTGAGAGAAGGGGAAAAGAAAAGGTGAAACACCACAACATTTTACAAAGACATATCAAATAAGACATCTAGTGAGCACTGCAGCGATAAAGATATGCACCACATAATTGCCATGGTCTTGAGATAAAAAACATGACATAGTGCAAAAAATCAAAGAGAAAAGAAGAAAGAAAAAGTACGTATATAAGTAAAATAGTGGACTACTACTTATATATCTACACCAACACTTCACTGATTTCATATAAGCTTTGTTATTTCCTTCTGTCTCCCTATTTTGGTTCCTTTTTTGATCACTTTCTAATTTTATAAGCTGCGTCATTAAGCTATTCAGGTATGCCTCTTCTTCCTTCCTAATGTGTGGTTGCAAAGCTATAAATTTTCCTCTCAGTACATTTTTATGATGTATTAGAGGTTCTGATATTTTGTGTCTTCATTGTCATTTGTATCCAGGAAAGTTTTGATTTCCTCTTTGCTTTCATCTCAGACCCACTGGTTGTTCAGTAGTAGGCTGTTCAATTTCCAGGTGTTAAAGGTTTTTTTTTTGTGTCCTTTTGTAGTTCACATCTAATTTCAGAGCCTTGTGGTCATCAAAGGTAGCCTGCCAAATTTTATCCTCTTGATTTCATGGAGGTATGTTTTATGTGCCAGCATGTGGTCTATTCTGGAGAATGACCCATTTACATTGGAGAAGACACTCTATCCCCAGAATATATATATACATATATATTATATATATATACATACATATATATATTCTATCCCCAGAGTGTATATATATATACATATATAGCCCTGAAAAGAGAAATGGAAGAAAGAGAACTAGTGTGTATATACACACAGAATATATATACATATATATGTATGTATATATATACATACATACAGAATAAATATAGTATATTTTTGATACACACTAGTTCTCTTTCTTCCATTTCTCTTTTCAGGGCTAGTATATTTTGTTGGGTTTCAGTCTGGTTGACCTATCAAGTATTGACAGGGCTGTGTTGAGGTCTCCCACAATTATTGTGTTATTATTGATATCCTCTTTCAAAATTGTCAATAATTGTATTGGATATTTTGTTGGTTTCTCATTGGGTGCATATATGCCTGGTAGTGCGATTTCTTCGTGTTGCAAATATCCCTTGATTAGTAAGAAGTATCCATCTTTGTCCCTTACAACTTTTCTGAGTCTAAAGATTGTGGCATCTGATATTAATATGGCCTCTCCAGTTATTTTAAATGTGTTGTTTGCTTAGATGACTTTCCTCCAACTTTTGATTTTAAGTCTATGTTTATTCTGACTATTCAGGTGTGTTTCTTGTAGGCAGCAGAAGGTTGGGTTCATCTTTTTGATCCATTTCGCCACTCTGTGTCTCTCTTTTTTTTTTTTTTTTTTTTTTGGTTTTTGGGTCACACCCGGCAGTGCTCAGGGGTTACTCCTGGCTCCATGCTCAGAAATTGCTCCTGGCAGGCACGGGGGACCATATGGGACACCGGGATTCGAACTGATGACCTTTTGCATGAAAGGCAAACGCCTTACCTCCATGCTATCTCCCGGGCCCCACTCTGTGTCTCTTAATTTGTGCATTTAGTTCATTGACATTGAGGGAGATGACTGCCATGGGATTTAACGTCATCTTTGTGTATAAGTTTGGTGTATATGTTGATCTGTCTTGTCTTACAATAGATCTTTCAGTTTTTCCTTTAAGGCTGATTTTGCATCTGTAAAGTTTTTGAGCTTTTGCTTATCTGAGAAGCTATGTATACTTCCTTCAAACCTGAAATTAGTTGGTCTGGGTGCAGTATTCTAGGTGAAGCCTCCATTTCATTCACTCTAATGACAATATCCCACCACTGTTCTGGCCTTGAGAGTTTCTTGTGACATATCTGCTGTAAATCTTAAGGATGCTCCTTTGAATGTAATTTCTCCTTTTGTTCTTGCTGCTTTTAGTATTCTATCTCTATCTGTGGGATTCACTCATTGTGACTAGGATGTGTCTTGGGGCAGTTTTCTTCAGATCTCTTTTAGTTGTTACTCTTTGGGCATGCAGGATTTGATTTGATTGCAGTCCTTAGCTCTGGGAGTATCTCTAAAATGATGTCTTTTGACTGTTGATTCTTCCTGGGGATTTCCTTCCTGGACCTCTGGGACTCCAATGATTCTTAAGTTATTTCTGTTGAGTTTATCAAAAACTTCTATTTTCATCTGTTCACATTCTTTGAGCACTTTTTCCATTGTCTGATCATTTGCCTTAAAGTTCTTTTCCAATCTCTTCTGCTGTATGGAGTTGTTCGCACTTCATCATTTGTTCACTGATTCTGTCCTCGGCTGCTGGTATCTTGTTGGAGAGGCTTTCCATTGAGGTTTTCATTTCAGCTACCTTGTTTTTCAGACCTGTTATTTCAGTTTGGAGTCTTTTGATTTCTATCTTTGTGTTCTGTTCAGCTAGAACTATGTTTTCTTTGATTTCCATGAGTATCCTCCATATTTCCATTCTAAACTCCTTATCTGAGAGATTAATCAGATGGTTGGCATTTTTTGGGTCATCAGAGCTATTATCCTTCTCTGTGCATGGTGTTGGTCTACAAGGTTTCCCCAATGTCATGGTTGTAGTGTGATATTTTTTTCTGCGTGTTATGCTGGGGTTCATTAGTTAGAAAGAGTGCAGCTGCGAACGCACTCTTCTGCAACCTCTAGTAGACAGGTTTTGCTGGGCCTTTCTTGGCCGTCTCAGGAGAGTTTTAGGAGATAGAAGAGAAGATAATCACACAAAGGCGACAGGTCCCCTCAGTCTCTCCCAATTGCTAAGCTCACAGCAGGGGAAGATCCATCCCGCCTTCACATACAAAGGAGCTACCTTTCTGCCAGGGTGCCTCTGGTAACCAGTTTTAATTCAGTCTTTCTTGGCCTTTCTCCTTGGGCATCTCTAGGCCTTTGCTGGGCCTTTCTTGGCCTTTCTGCTTGGACACCTCTAGGAGACCTCCAATTCATTTTTAAGACACATATGAAACATTCAAGACCATGAAGTTGATTTTGACAATTCCTTGCTTTCAACTAATGTGAAAGGGAAAATTTATATCCGATAAAATAAAACTAAGGCAGGTAAAACTAACCATATTTGAACTTTAGTTGTAAGCCTTCTAACCTTAGCATGGTTGAATTTTCTATAATAAAAATAAATATTGGGCCCGGACTCTGAAATCCATCTCCCCCGAATTTTTATACTAAAGTCATGACCTCCCATGATACCTCTATTTGGACATAAGACTTCAAGACACTCATTAAAATTAAATGAGGTCTTAAGAATGAAATTCTAATGCCATAGAACTGCTAGTTTGTAAAAAAAAAAAAAAATGGAAGAAAGGTTTGTTTCTGGGCACAAGCCAGAGGAAGTAATTAAGAATACCCATCAAATTAGGCCTTGAAAGATAGTTTTCATCAGAATTTTCACTAGCATCTTGATCTTGGAATTGCTAGGCTAAGCTACTAAGCCTATGAAATTTTATTATTTCAGATGGAGAAAGTTAATATACACCTCTTCTTCATTCAAATGAGATAAGACTAAGTGCTTGAAGCAGTGATTTTCATCTGACAGTTTGTGAAAAGCCAGACCACTTGTTTGAAAAGGGAAAAACACTTTTTATCTGCCATTCCATTTTGAGTAGTGGCTTCCAATCACAAGTTCATGCCCATCTCCAAGTGTAATAAGGCTGAAAACCACTATTTGAAAATCACTATTTTAAAGAATACAGTGCTACCTAAATGTAAGAGACATCCAATTTTAACCATATGTAAAGGAGATGTAAAGCAAAAAAAAAAAAAAAAAAAAAAAAAAAAAAAAAAAAAAAAAAAAAAAAAAAAAAAAGAATAGTATATTTCAAAAACCCTACACTTTTTCTGCTTGTTGGCCAAAATTTTCCCGAGAATCTTAAAAAAAAAAAAGAAGCCTGATATTTTACCTAATTTGATAATATATATAGTCCAGGTAGCATGGACATGAAGTGTGGCTTGAAGCAAATCTCCTGTGGGACAAAGAAAACAACTAGTGATGAGAAGTGCTTGTCTTTGTTTTTTTAAAAACAAATTATACTTCCTGTATGCTTGTATTATTCTAGAATTAATGCTTAAAATAAACTATTAAAATCCATCCCCTACCCCAATGAAATTTTCTTTAGCTGTCTCACTAGTCTCTTATTCATTTGCTGAGAATGCTTCTCTTTGTTCCGTTGTGTGAGTGTCTGTAATTTAATTATATTTAATAACTGCCTGTTCAAAATGTATTGGTGAATTACACAATTTTAAAATAGATGAAAAGATTATACAATATTTTGAATTCATTATAGATTTCTATTAGAGCATGTCAAATATCCTTTCACTTCCTATGTTCAGGGTGCCTATTCACCTGTCCCAAATATCGAAAACTAGAGATCTGGGCCATTGGTCAGGTAGAGTTCCTGTCTTTGTGTGCCTACTGAATGCTTCTACATTGGATCAGCATGCTAATACCAATTTATATCTGAACAAAATGATTTCCATATTATATATAATATTGGCCACAATTTTCCAATATTGCTAATTCTTTGCCCCCCTCCCCATATTGCTAATTTTTAAAATCTTCTACATCTAAGTTTTCACACTTCGAAAATAAATGCCAATAACATTTTAATTTCTTTCTTTCTTTTTTTTTTTTTTTGTGTGTGTGTGTGTGTGCACCATTTCTGGAGGTACTGCAATACCAGGTCGATGCATGCAATGGAAGGAGCAAACTCCTATTCCAGTTCCTGGTGCCAAAAATCTATTTAATATATTGTCATCAGATCAACGACATACCAGATATTAAACTGATAGAGCAGATACTACACTTGATCTTAGCCAAAAGTCCAAGAAGCAATACATTTTAATTTCTTACTTAGAAGAAAACCAGGGTACTTTGAAGGAAGTGAAAGTTTTATACATTTGACAAATGGTAATAATTACTTAACAGACCCTGTGTGGGGGCAGAAAACAGGCATAACAACTTATGGTCAAGTTGTCTACTCCAAGACTTTTTTTTTGGGGGGGGGGTCATACCCAGCAGCGCTTAGGGGTTACTCCTGGCTCAAGGTTCAGATATCGCTCCTAGCAGGCTTGGGTGACCACATGGGATGCTGGGATTTAAACCAATGACCTTCTGCATGAAAGGCAAATGCCCTATCTCCATGCTATCTCTTGGGTCCCTCTTCCAAGACATTTAAGTAATTTTTTAAATAAAGGCAAATAAAACAAGGCAGTGGTAATGATACCTTAAACTAACCTAGTCTACATTAACTATACAGTAAGTCAGTCCTTCATACATAGCCATACCATATTAATGTTTAAATAACTAGAAATAAGCAGCAAACATAACTGCCAACAAATTTAGTTTTCATGTTGTTCTGCTTCTCTATTAAAAGTATATTATCAGTCTATTTCATGTATATCCTTTCTATAATTCCACCTACATTTTTATTTATGTGCAGGAACTGAACATAAAGTACATACTACTTCGTAGTTATAAGAACAACGAAAACCATGTTTCATGAAAAATAAAACGTAGCAGACAGAAATGGTGAGTACTTTACCCCAGGTAAAGGTTAAAAGCAATATAATTAGGTATTGTTACACTGTGACAGTCTAATCATCTGTAAAATGACCTGGTCTTCAATACTATGTGCACACAGCCCAAGTTTTTGTTTAGATACTGGTTTTGAGAGTATCTTACACAAAAGATAATATACTGTATGATTCTCCTTTATTGGGATGGTAATAGGAATAAAACTGCTATATCGGTGTGGTAATACAGTCGGCTGAGAAGAGGCAGTATAAGGAGTCACAAGACCCATCAGTGATGCAAATAGATACATTTACTGGAAAATCCATCAAGTTATACTTCTATGGTTCTGTTGCCTTTGGCAATTTGTTACTCCCTTACTATGTTTCTTTAAATCCCACTATGTCCCTTTCTTTCTGACTTATGTTACTCTACATGATTATTTTTAATTGCTGTATTTAAAAGAAAATAAGGGGCCAGAGATAGTACAGTGAATGGGCAGAGTGCTTGCCTAGTATGAAGCTGGCCCAGGTTTGATTCCTGGTTCTCTTTATGGTCTCCTATGCATGCCAGGAGTGATATGAGAGCCTGGAGCCAGAAGTTAACTCTGAGCACCACCAGGTGAAAGTTTCCAAAACAAATAAAATAAAAGAGAAATAAGAAAAGAAACTAAGGCAAAGAAACTGAATCGCGTAAGAAAGTACATATTCTTTGAAAGGATTGTTATCTAATGACTTCTGAAAATGGCTGTGGTGATTAACTCAGGGGAAAATTGGATCCCTGGAGAACTGTATAATAAGCAGAGAGGGCACATAGAAGTAAAAGGTAAATCTAAATGCCTTGGAGGGGGTTCAGTGAGGGAGGTGACCAAAATCCTTTGTTGGGAGGCAGGTGTCCAGGGAATGAGGCAGCAGCAATTCCTCACTCTGATTACAAAGAAGGAGCACAAACAAGTCAGTATTTAAAAAAAAAAAATGCTAAAAGAATGATCTCTGCTTGTCCACAATTGTGGTTATAATTAGAAAACTTAATTTGTCCCTAGCCCTTAAAGTAACTCACAGAAACCCTCTAATTAGCTTTGATAATTGTCTACTAATCAGGCCTGGCACCTGCAAAATAGTAAATTCCTTCTCTTTTGAGGATTACATATTATATTTTACTTAGTACAATAAAATAAGTACCTAACGTGTAAATTCTACCTCAAATTTCTATCTTAAATGTTGTCATGACCTACTTAAAATACTAACAATATTTAGGAAATGACAAAATTAAAAGAATTTAACTTGGAATCTTATCTACAGAATGGTAATAACTTAAAAAAATTTCCAGTTATTTGCAAAGTCCTTAGCTAGCATTTGAAGTACTCTATCTTAAGTTCAATGACACAGTGTGATTACATGATTCTTATTCCTTCCGAGGAGAATGGGTTTTTCTTTTCTTTTTTTTTTTTTTTAACAGTAACGAACATTAAGTTCCTTTTCACATTCTATGTTTTGCTTACAAACTTAAGTCAACTATAAAGACAAAAAATATAGAATTTGTTTACCTATAGAAAGTAATGTACTATTAAGATCCCTAAAGAATACCAGGATGAAAATAAAATAATTTATGTGATTACTTAAAAAAGAATCTTTCCATCTTTAGAAGTACAGGCCCTTGTGACCTTGTGTTCTATTGGATTTGTCTGACAACAAGAGGTGAAAGAATTCTGTGGCTCTATTGTCTCAATGGTGGGATCTAAGAAAACACTGCCAGGACTCATCAGAGAGGTTTATGAGCCTACAATTCAAAGAGATTAAAAGGAAAATCTACGGAGATTCTTTCACACTGAAGAATAACATTAAATAACTATTAGCAGCTTGGTTCAGTAAAGCTTACTAGAACTCTCGCTGGGTCATTCAAACTTTCTAAAAGAGGAAAGGGTTTTTTCAGCTCCATTTGGGAATCAATAAATATTTCTTACTTCTTACAAGACAATGAAATTCCACTCTTTTTAAACTTCCTAATGATAGTAAAATTCTAAAACAACTCTTTGCTGCCTAAATAATTATACTTCTTAATCCAGGAAACCTTTTCTAACAATGGAAAAATAAGTAAAAATAAATAACCAAAAGCTACAAGAGAGGATTTTAACTTAATTAATTATCGTTGAGTTATCTAAAACTTTCATTCAACCAAATATTGACCAAAAGGCCCAGATCATTTACAGCTATCCTTACTATTATATGCATTGATGTCATATTACTCAACTGATAAGTATCTAGAGAGCACTTGGTATTAGCAATTCGTCCACAATTTATTTCTGTGCATTTAAAGTAAGTTTATTAAACAAGTTGTTATTTTAAAAACAAGTCATATAATCTTCAGTCTCATTCTTAATAACCATTTCACTATACATAATTAAATTCTTCATATAGAAATAATGAGATGGTAATTGTTTACATGGTAAAATCTTTACATAGATTTAAATAGAGAAAACCAGACTCGCCAACATTTAACTCTATAATCTATAGATTACACTCTATAACATTAAACTCTATAATCCTTTCCCAGATGAAAGTTACAGACATCATTTTAAGACTTTCATTAGTGAAAAAAAATTATAAACATGGAGTTTAATTATGAATGTGAAGAACTGTATAAAAGAACTTTCCTAAATGAACAATAAACCTAGTTAAAGCACAGGAAAGTTACCAATAAAAGCTGAAAATTGAATTCCATGCTTAACACAGAACTGCAGGAGTAGTTATAGTAATAAGCCTGGCTGCTTCAGAGGCTCAAATAAGCCTGATTCATAACTACTTTTAACTAGTATTAAATTGTACACAACCGGGGCCTGGGAAATAGCATGGAGGTAAGGCATTTGCCTTTCATGCAAAAGGTCATCGGTTCGAATCCCGGTGCCCCATATGGTCCCCCGTGCCTGCCAGGAGCAATTTCTGAGCATGGAGCCAGGAGTAACCCCTGAGCACTGCCGGGTGTGACCCCCCCAAAAAAATTGTACACAACCATTCAAAACTCAGCAGTTCAGTACAGTGATTTAAGAGTTAGAGAGTGGCTTTAAATGGCCCTCTTCCAATTACTAGTTCTGTAGTCTTAGTCAAATTACTTAACCTCTCTGAGCTTTAGACTGTCTTGAAATAGATGGTAATATCTTCCTCATGGGTTGTTAAGCAATGATTAGAAGACAATAATCTCAGTTTCAATGATCAAGAAATGACAGCTTTTTTAAACTATTATCTCATAATGTTTGTGCTGACCTGAGTACCCTTAAAAAAAAAAATGACTGAACCAATCTAAGGGAAAATTCTCAAGCATCACAGTGTAAAAAGACAGTAATTCTTTTTTGTTTGTTTGTTTGGTTTTGGGTCACACCCAGCAGCACTGAGGGGTTACTCCTGGCTCCACGCTCAGAAATTGCCCCTGACAGGCACAGTGGACTATATGGGATGCTAGGATTCGAACCAATGACCTTCTGCATGAAAGGCAAGCGCTTACCTCCATGCTATCTCTCCGGTCCCAACAGTAATTCTTGACCTTATCTGGAGTTCTAACAATGTGATGAAAGTTTAATTTAGTATTATGATATTGTCAGACTCAATAAAATTGACGCACAATCCAAACCCTAATTTTTGTGGTTCTACAAGCCTTCAGAAATATCAAGAGCCAAAAGATAGCAAATACAGAAAAAAATAATTTATGGATCAAATTCAGAGAGTAAAAATGATAGTGAATTAGAATACCAGGGAAAAATATTCTTTCTTTTCTTTAGAAAGGAAGTGTGAGAGAAATATGGGAAAAATAGAGTTAAATGTTGAGTAAAGAGTAAGGAATGAAAAGAGCAATTACAATTAATTATATAAATTTTGGATCAATACAAAATTGCTTAAATTCAAAATAATCTTTCCTGGGAAGCAAGTTTAATGTAAAAAATTAATTAAATTGGGGCCCGGGAGATAGCATGGAGGTAAGGCGTTTGCCTTTCATGCAAAAGGTCATCGGTTCGAATCCCGGTGGACTATATGGTCCCCCGTGCCTGCCAGGAGCAATTTCTGAGCATGGAGTCAGGAGTAACCCCTGAGCACCGCCGGTTGTGACCCCCCCCCAAAAAAAAACCAAAAAAAAATTAATTAAATCATAAAAAGTTATATTAATTCCATTTGCATTTACTTTTGGGGGGATTTTTAGTGCCATACCCAATGATGCTCAGGGGTTACTCTTGGCTATGAGCTCATAAATTGCTTCTCGTTTGAGGGATCATATAGAATGCTGGTGATTGAACCAAGGTTTGTCCTGTGTCAGCTGCATGCAAGGCAAACGCTCTACCACTGTGCTATCGCTCTGGCCCCTATTTTTATTTATGTATACTTTATAATATGATTTTTATAATTCTTTATAAATATAATATTTATACAATATAATTTTATAATGTAATAATTTCATTTATCTATAAATTATTAATTTTCATGTAGATAATATGAATTAGGATAATCATTAAAAATAAGAACTTAAATTATTAAGTAGATATTTATGCAAATTGCATGATAATGTGGGCTCTTACAAAATGCTTTGTAAATACCATTCATGATCATAATCAGTATTTCCATTTGATTTTAGGAATTTGAAAACTGGCTGTAAAAATGAGCTTCAGGTAAAACTTGCAGATAACCATCAGAGGGCATGTTTTTCTGGTAACTATTTCAGAGAAACTAAGTATGTGAAATGATGCAGAAAATTCATGAAGACAGTTAGGGACTGGCATTCTCTTCAGAGGGAGAAAAGCTCAGATAAAAATTTCTGTAAGGATCCACCCTCTTCATCTTGTTTGTTAAAGCTGATATATACACATTATATGTTAACCTAAATGTAATGTAATTACCCAGTTTTTTGCAATGAAATAAATTTATAATAATTCCTCAATTATTTTGTAAAAATATGTCCATATCAAATAAAACTATGATAACCTATGGGCAAGATTATAGTGTTAGTTTTGATATAGTTGGATATAATTGGGGGTTCTGATGTCAATTATGATGCAGGATTTTAGAAAGTTTGTGACTCCAAATCCAACTTCTTTCCTAGTCTCTTCTTGGCCCAACTGACTACAGTGGGTCCAAGGCCATTTTGAGTCACCTGTCCTATTTCTTGTTTCTTCCTTCAAACTTGAAACTTTAGATTTATATTATGCAATAATGACGTTTGATTTGTTTAGTTTACAACCAATGAATGAAAAATGAATGCTGATATTTTTTGGATATCTGACATTTTTTCCCTCCCACATGATCTTCTAAATCTCATAGGTATAGTAGTCCATTTCTAGATTATTTTTACTCTTGTCCAGGTTGTTTCCATAGTTGCTGAGTAATTTTCTCCCACAGCTGTTTACATTTGATTGGCGTGGCTTATTTTGTTTCTCAAAAATTCCTTGAAAAATTTCACAAACACCTTCATTCCTCTCTGATTATGATGATTATAATAAGAATAATTATTAACTAATCTTATGCTAATAATATCAAGTTTACTAAAAAGGCTTCTTTCGGAGGTGGTATGAAGTGATCAATCTACAGCTCTAACATGTAAAGCATGCATTTGGTCCTGTGAGTCTCCGGCCCCTAAATTTACTTTGTCTTTCTGAAGCATTATTTGATTTGAGATCACTGAAGGTTTTGTTCCTCCTCAGGTCACAAAGAAGCAACATAAATTCAGAAGCTAAGCCTCTCTATAAAGCTACTGAGTCATTAGAGATCTGTGTGCTACATTACTGAGGTACCTGTGTTATTTCCCCCATCAGATACTTCCATGTGTGTATTTTTATTTTCATTTTTTGATGTATTGAGTTACAATAATATTTACACTTTAGATGTACAAAGTTACTAATGACCTCACCTAACACCAACATGCCAATAGTCTCCAAAACCATTTCCAGGCCCCTGTCTTCTGTGATCTTAATGACTACATGGCAAATGCAGTTCTTCTAGCAGAATCTCAGAGTTTATTTTCATTACCATTGTCTATTGCTTAACTTTGTTTTTTTATCCTCTGGCATTTGTCCTCTGCAGGACTTAAATCCATACAATAAGTGAATCAAGGAAAACATAGGATCTCTCCATGAGACGGACTTTAAAGGTATGTTCAATGGTTCAATTCCACTGGCAAAAAAAGTGAAAAAGAACAAAAGGTATTGGACCAAAAAAAAATTTGCATTATGAAAAAAACTAGAGAAAATGATGGCATCCTATATAGTAAATGAGAGAAAACATTTGCTCACTATGTAATTAACAAAGACCTAATAGCCAAGATATAAAAAGCACACAAAAACCACAAGTCCAAAAGCAAAAAACAGTTACAAAAAACCAGGATGAGTAGCTAAATAATATTCCCAGAGAAGGCATACAATAGGCAACAGAATAGGAATGAGTGTTCATTATCACTTATAATATTATCATTTATTTCCAATTAAAACAATGAGATACTATCTCACATCTGTGAAAATGGGCTTTTATCAAAAATGCCAGAAAATACCAACACTACTTAGTAGGCTTATGGTGAAACAGTAGCTCTCAATCACTTCTGGTAGGGAAGTCATCTGGTACAGTTTCATTGGGGAATATTAGGAAACTTCTCAAAAAATTGAAAACATAGATTACGTATGAGTTTTCCATTCATAAGGAATCAATGTTTAAGCAATTTTAATTTTACTCCATGTCTGAGCAAGTGCTTTGGTAATATCGTTACAATATTGATACCATTTCATGGTTTTGCTGTATAAGACTGCTAAACCTTCACGATGACTGAAATGCACAAGATCCTCTATGACTGTTAATGCATTTAGTACTTGAGAATCCCCCCAAATTTATAAAGGCACAAAAATCTATTCAACAGATAATAACAAAAACACAAGCCTTTTAAAAATCCTAAAAAAATATTTCAACTGCTCAGAGGTTGTCTGAATTATAAAGCCAAACTCTGAATAACAACATGTCTTTCAAGGAAACTTGGGAAGCAGTATTTGAAAACATCACTAGAAACAATAAAGTAAATATTCCAGCAGAAACTAATGGATTGCACTCTCTAGCAAAAATTACTTTCCAAATGTATCTATAGATGGAACGGAATATACTCATCCCACTTTTAGATTTGTTTTTAGTCTGCTCAACATTATTATAGATTGTTAACTCAAATACAGATGTAGAAAATGGGGAGAAAATAAATATAAATATATAAATATAAATAAATGTAATTTAGGTTATTTGTTCTAGATTTTTTTCATTTAAAAAGTTCTCATTTCTTTAGTGAAGCATATATATATATATGTATGTATATATATATATATATGGTACAAAGGGCTCCTTTTAAACAATTTTAGATAAATAAATTGCTATTGGTAAGACTGATGAGACTTTCCTTACAACAGATTACCGACTTTGAACTGTGAAATGAGAAAGCATTCAACAGTAGCTGATAAAACATCTACTGCCTCTTTTCCCAGTGTTCAATTTTGTTTTATACTGCTAGTTAATGGATAGAAAACAAACATACTTAAAAACACAACTTATAAAAACAAAAGTAGAGTCGGTGGGGCCAAGCGAAAAAAATAAAAGTATACAATGAACTATTACTATGTATATAAGACTTCTCTACTTTAAATCTACTTTTTCTGCCTCAAGGAATAATGGAGATGGTGGTAATATTTTGACCTGGTTATAACAAATTCTCTCGAAGAAACTTTTCTATTAGCAAACTACCATTCTTAAAGATTTTCATCTATCAGAAGGTAAATTTTGACTTTTAAAAGTTCATTTACTTCTTTTGAGAAGACTTTAGAGATGGGTGACAAAAAAATAACACCAATGTTTAAAAGAAATGAAAAGTAAGAACTGTTTGTCCTGAGATTTTTTTGAAAAAGGATGTTTAGTATGAAAGGCAAAAATGATATATGTTACATTTTGATGAAAAAATTCATTTCCTCCTCAAAAGCAAATCTACCTCATTTTAAGGATGAAGAAAAACATTATCACTTTTGGAGTCAATGATAAAGAAGAACTAAGGTACTAAATGTCATAAAAAGTTATATATCTACTGTATCCACTTACAGTTCAATTCAATAATCACTGACATGAAAAATCTGCAAACAAAACTAATATAAAAATTCTAAGAAAAAAATTGCCTATTTATTTTCTTGTACCATAAATAAGGTCCAATAAGATCTATTTGGCTTGTCTAAATGGTATTGTGAACTGATCAACAAGAATTCAAGTGATACATGTTTAAGTTGGATCCATGAGAACCTTAAAAGCAAAGATGTGATTCATAAGAAAATGAAACTTTGAAGGATCCCTCAAAGGTGATGAGAAAGATTTCAAGATGTTGGTTATCTATTCTATGAAAATGTTTTAAATCAGTCTTCATGTAACACTCTTGTTTACTTGAATTTTTTAAAATTAATATCTTTATTTAAGCACCTTGATTACAAACATGATGGTAGTTGGGTTTCAGTCATGTAAAGAACACCCCCCTTCACCAGAGTAACATTCCCATCACCAATGTTTCTTATTGCTCTCCATTTCTGGTCTACATTCCTTCAGATTCTAGCCTGATTATTTTTGAATTTCTGATCTAATCTTCCTTCTTTTCATTCTAGACAGCAGGCATCTAGTCAATTTCTCTGGCAGATTCTTAACAGTACACAGGCTGTACTTGGCAAAAAAGGCTGAGCACAGTCATTGTACTCCTTACACAGCTTGTTCATGTTCTTTAGTTTCAATACTTCTCTCACTTCCCTTTTTAACCCTTTTCTATTTTTTTAGAGCCATCCTCATTTGTGCTTAGGGCTCGTGCTCTGCACTCAGGAATTATTCTTGGTGAGTCTCTGGGGATACTGCAATCAAACCCAGGTCAGCTGTGTGCAAAGTAAGACCTTACCCATTGTATGTTGCTTTAACCCTAGCTTCAGTACTTCCCAAGAATTATATCATTAGAGCAAAAGTTTTATAAAGCACATGTGCAAATACATTTTATAACAAATATGTTGAACCTAACTTTATTTCCTAATACACATTAGAAAAATAAAAATTATTGCAAAGGTACAATCATCAGTATCTTAACACTTTAAAAAAACTTTGTCTTAAAA
Organism: Crocidura indochinensis; assembly: GCA_004027635.1. NCBI lineage: Eukaryota > Metazoa > Chordata > Mammalia > Eulipotyphla > Soricidae > Crocidura > Crocidura indochinensis. Next base: position 14,971 of record PVKC010016268.1, read on the forward strand.
AGCAGAAGTGATTTAGGATTGATTAGTATTCTAAATGAGTTACTACTGAAAACAAATATTCCAGGGTCCGGGAGGTGGCGCTGGAGGTAAGGTGCCTGCCTTGCCTGTGCTTGCCTAGGACGGACCGCAGTTCAATCCCCCGGTTTCCCATATGATCCCCCAAGCCAGGAGTGACTTCTAAGCGCATAGCCAGGAGTAACCCCTGAGCGTCACCGGGTGTGCCCCCCCCAAAAAAAAGAGAGAGAGGGAAAAAAACCCAAATATTCCAGTATATGAACAACTAATGTGACTTTACACAAAAATCTGTCATGTACAATGCTTACTTATAAATACCTGATTTGACAGTATGATTCCCTTTAAAAAGAAATAAGCATCCTATAGATAACAGTGTTTTATCCTATACTGTATGTCTAACCAATAATGCCTATTTTTCAAATAGTCTTCTAACGTTACTTAGAAGTAGGAAACTTAAAATAATCTCATGAGGTTTGATGATATATACTGAAGGACATGGGAGAGGATTCAAGAAAAACTGCAGAACAGCAAGCTTTTATCAACACATAAGAGTCAATGTTGAGCTTGGTGCACTATTTCAGAGTGCAATTGATTGTTTTTCCCACAGGCTATCACTGATTATTGATTCTTCCCATTAGCATGTAGGAGATACAGTGAGAGTTCAAGCAGAAGACTGTGGGTCTCCTATCCTACATCCAGTGATGAAAGACAGCCTATCACTTTGTGTAACTGTGGACCATGTGTGACAAACCTGACCTACATTTGTCATTCACCATTTTAGGAAGCTGTTTTCTAAGATATGTAAATAGGTGACTTTTAAAGTAGGTTAAAAACATCCTATGTAGCAATCTCATAAGGGATTTTATCTAGGATACAATTATGAAACATAGGCTTAAATATGGTCAAAGACAGCAAGAGTGCATATATCAAATTATCCTACATGGGCACTTTCTTTAGATTGTCATTTATCCTGTATACAATCTTGAAAAACCTACAATTAAAAACTTTAATAATTAAGTTTAATAAAAACTTCTTAAACACATAAAACATATTAAGAATGTATAATTAAACATTTTTCATTAGTTATAAAGAGCAACTCCCCCCCTCCAAAAGTAACTTTTAAGGCGTCAAAGAAATCCACATTCAAGTAGTTTTGTTAACTTCTCAGTGGACATACAATAATCACTACCAAGAATAGAGCATAATTAAAAACAATGATAGAGAGGAGGAGTGAAGAAAACAATAATAACTTGGTGCAAGTGCTGGAAAATGCGCCCCAGGAATGGCTGCAGATTGTGCTTCAAGGAGTTGCCAATTGTGATAGTTCCTCACCCTAAATACCTACCATGCCGCTGCAGATCATACTCTTTTTTTGTCTCTTCATTTCCTAGAATTTTCCATGCCTGATCAATTTCGATGAACTTCTGTATTCGTTCCTCTACTGTTCCTGCTGGCACATCTGCACTTTGTTTATCTGGATGATACTGCCAATCAAAAATAAGGGAGGTGATTAACAGAAGGGGTTGGGTGGGGGTAGGTAAAAGAAAATAAAAGTAAATTTGAGCTTTAGTTAAGAAAGAAGGTAATGAGAAGATGAAAACTAAGATGCTAAGGCAACAAGACAACAATGTTGGGCACGGGAGACAACTGCCAGGTTAATTAGACCACTGGAGTTGCTATAAATCCACCAGTGACATGATCTGTCACAACCTGCAAAGACAGCATTTTCTGCATAATTTGCTAATGGAATCACTGGTCTCATGGACAAATTACCTAGAGAGGATGACTAACATAAACAGAAATAGGTATGTGCAGACAAGCAGGACATGACAAGAGAAGAACTACAAATGATGCAAAGTGTGAAGTTTTACTTACATAAATTATTTGGCCAATTCTAAATGGCCTGCATTAAGACTTTCTTACAAAATTAGATTACACATTCATAATTTAAATAAAATAATTTTCACCTGGCTCAGTACTTAAAAATATAAATTTGGGTATAAATGCCCAAATATAAATGTTTATTGAAAATGGTTATTCGGGGCCAAAGCGAGATATAGCAGAGCAGGCAGGGTGTGTGCCTTGCATGCAGCTGACATAGGTTAAATTCCTAGCATCCCATATGGTCTCCTGAGACTATCAGGAGAAAAATCTGAGCACAGAGCCAGGAGTAACCTCTGAGTGCCACCAAGTGTGGCCCAAAATACAAAAAGAAAATGGTTATTCTAGGGTAAATTTTAAATAATTTTGAAGTGCTCAATAACATTTAAATTTAATTTTAGTAAATAGTAGTGCCAAATTTTAATGTTATGAAGATTTTTAAGTTATTTATACTATATTTAAAATAATGCTTAGAGCCAAGTCACCAATCCCTAAAAGTATATGTAAATGTGTAATGTATATGTGGATTTATTGGAAATTTCACTTTTGTTATCCCCTTCTTTTTTTTAATGTTCTCTATTGTTCTCCTTCCTCTTTATTAGTCATTTTATCTGCTTTTCAGCAGTTTATAAAACACAAGGAAAGCTTGTTAAGATTTAAGTACATTTCATTTAATCTCAGACAACAGTAGTAGATAACTCAGTAACATCATTGTTTTACTAAAGTAAATAACCAATTTATAGTATTCATCTAGAAATAACAAGTATGTGCACATTTTATCATACGTACTAAAATACGTTAATTTAAAAAATAATTTTTACAGGGCTAGAGAAATAGTACAATGGGTAGGGTGTTTGCCTTGTGTGTAGCCGACCTGGGTTCAATCCCCAGCATTCTATATGGTTCCCAAGCCTGCCAGGAATGAATTGAGTGCAGAGCCAGGAATCTGATGTGGCCCCAAAACAAAACAATTAAATTTAATTTAGTTTAATTTAAAAAATTAAAATAATTTTAGAATTTCTGTTGAAGTAGCAGAATAATTTTTCTTATACTCTATTTCTAGGATATAGAAATAAAAAATGATGTTCATTTTTCCTGGCACAAACCCATCTGATCACTGACAATTCTTAGTTTAGCTGACTATTTTAAGACAGTGGGAACAAAAAAATTACAGGTGCCATGTATTTATTATATGAATCTGAAAAATTTACCTGTAAATTTTGGCAAATTATATGAAGTAAAATGACTCTAATTTTCAAAATTCAGAAAGTAAGATTTTTAATATAATATAGACTAAGTTTTGAGAGTAAATTTATTTTCACAATAAAAATGGATCAGGGCTTTGGTTATACTGTGATATGGAGTGATATAATTATATATCTAGACTACAGACTCAGCAACAGTTGAAAACATCAAAATCTAAGCTGCAACTGACTAACTTTGTAATGCGACTGTCAAAGTAAGGCAAGGGCTGGGCGATGATGGCATGTGGAAGCACTGGTAGTAGGAGTTGACATTGATGGTGGAAATTGATACTGGTGGTGGGATTGGTGTTAAACTATGATATAGATAAAATTCAACTATCAGTAACTTTGTAAATCATAATTTAAAAAAATAAAATTATTTTTAAAATGTTATTGAATAATATATCAGTTTCTTTTTTCTTTTTTTTTTTTTCTAGTGGGGGTGGGTCACACCCAGCTGCAGTCAGGGGTTTCATCTGGCTCTGAACTCAGAACTCAGAATTCCTTGCAGGCTCAGAGTACCACATGGGATGCTGGGGATCAAACCTGGATTGACTGTGTACAAGGCAAATATCCTATTCACTGTGCTATCACTCCGGTCCCATGAATAATGTATCAGTTCTAATATAGTTAAAGTCTAATTCAATCTCTTTATAATTTAAATTCCTGATGACTATTTGAAGTAATTAGCTTATCATCTGAGGAAAGAAAATAAGCATGTCAATTAGAGCATTAAAAGCCTCAGATGATAGCTGATCCCTTACTGCTGCAAATCATTTCTCAAACTCAACAAGACCATGGTGTTGAAAATGTGCCCTGGATTTAATCCCCCACAAGAATATCTCAAAAGACTTAATGGGGAAACCTGTATTTACTTTATATGTTTAATACCTCTATAATACTATGTCTTAGTCTGTTTATTCCCAGATGTAAGGTAGCCTCTTACATCACTTTTTTCTTTAATTACTTTTTAAAATTTATTTGTATATATTTCACCTACTATAATAGATATAATATAATAGATATATAATAGATGAAATAAATAAATATATATATTCCTTAACTACACCTGTTTTGGTTCTGCTTGGTACAAAAACCTACAAGAAAAAGTCTTGCCTGGGATAAAAGCTCAAATCAAAACCAGGACCCAGAGATTGTGTAGCCTGTCATTCATACCCCCAAATGCACCAGCAATATAATATGGCACCTTTCCTTTTTGCAAGAGCATACTAAAAATTTTATGTATAAAAACAAGCTCTTCTCTACTAGGGATAAGAACACATACATTTTATAATTCAGGGCGACTCCCACCCTGAACATGTGTCATGTGGACCCAACTTAGACTCCATGTGATCAGAGAGCGACCATCCAATCCCAAACTGTAGATCCCAGACATAGAACCAACACAGTTCTCTGCAACAGCTCCACAAACCAAACCCCCCTGGGAAATTCCTAATAGTGTTCTGGCACCAACATGCACCAGTTTTGATATGACATCCTGACAATGAGGAAATGGCAATAACTTGATCTAAGATCAGGTTGTCTTATCTCATCACCTAACTGTAAGATGAAATCAAAAGACACGTCACCCTTTGATCTGTGCAAAAACCAAGATCTCTAACTACAGAAGACTGACTTTGACAACCATGACTGGGCAGAACTTATCCTGGGACCAATAAGAAAGACCCTACCTTAGGCTTCAGCCCAGAATTTGTACAGTAACCAAGATCTCTAATTCCAGAGGTCTGACTTTGACAACTCTGACTCAGTAGAACTTCTGGAACCATAATGAAAGACTATTGTAGGCTTCATCCTAGGATCTGTGCAAAAACCAAGACACTAATTACGTAAGACTGATTACAACAACAGTAATGAAACAAAATTTCTAGAACCGTAAAGAATCTATCCTAGGCTTCATCCTATGACCTGTGCAAATACCAAGATCTCTAGTTAGAGGCCTGATTTTATTATCCACAACTGAATGGAAAGTTTCATGGCACCATAAAAGACCTTGGGGTGTGAAAATAAGCCTAAACTTTTAAAAAGGAATTTAGTAAATATTTTTAAGCCATACTGTAAAAGTGAGAAATTTCTTTCAATATTAATAAGGAAAAAACCTACAATAAAAACAAAACTAACTAAAAGACCAATATGAATTAGTGAATTTTTTAACTAGTTTAATATGCTAATTTTATTCCTTTTAAATATATATGGCAGCTTCCAAGTATTTTAGAATAACTTAAAAGTTAAGTTGTTGGATTGAGAACTATTGTATATTCAAAATTAAAATATCAAAAATATGTCATAGGGGCTGAAGCAGTGATGTAAGTATTAAGGCATTTGCCTTGCATGCAGCTAACCTAGGACAGACCACAGTTCGATCCCCCAGCGTCCCCTATGGTCCCCAAGCCAGGAATAATTTCTACGTGTATAGCCAGGAGTAACCCCTGAGTATCATAGGGTGTGACCCCAAAACAAAAAACAAATGAAAAACAAAAATATGTCATAAAACATTTACAAATACAGGTATCTATCTACAAAGTCTTAGGAAAATGTTATTTTACTACTCTGAAATAAGTTGAAACTCAACTTTATGATCTATGTAACTTTTTACATTAAAGGGAATTTTTCTAAATAGATCTATAGTCTTTAAATCCCTATGTCACTTATTGAAGATGAGAGCACACAAATGAAAGATCATGGATAGAACTGTCAATATTAAAACATAAGGCAGTTATGATACTACAAAATAAAGAAT
>PVKC010016269.1:0-20912 GCA_004027635.1 Crocidura indochinensis
GCATGCACCCCACTTTACACACACACACACACACACGCACACACAGCACCCCAGTTTTTTCAGCACCAGCCCAGGCCCCAGGGCCAGGCCGCCATGATCCAGGAGCGGCCCACAGGGCCCGGCTCAAAATGGAGGCCGCCTGGGAGGGGGATCCGCACGCACACTCATAGGCACACATACTCCTGGATGCACACATACTCCCTCCGGGGTGGCCTCCCTAATGCAGCCCGACAAAGGGGTGCTCTGATCTCCCGCGCACCCCCTTGTTCTCTTCTCGCCCCGCAGTCACGACAAGGGACCCGAGGCCGAGGAGGGCGTCGAGCTGCAGGAAGGTCGGTGCATGCATGCATGGGGAATGGGGGCATGCAGGGTGTGGATTAGGGGTGCATACGGGGGATTAGAGCTATCCGTGAGCTGGACCTCCCTTTTTCTCTCCCCCCCTCCCCCCTCCCCGCGATCGCAGGCGGGGACGGCCCCGGAGCCGAGGAGCAGACGGCCGTGGCCATCGCTAGTGTCCAGCAGGCGGCGTTCGGCGATCACAACATCCAGTACCAGTTCCGCACAGAGAATAATGGAGGGCAGGTGAGGCGTCGTCAGCCCCCCGAAGTCCGGCCGAGTGCAGTGCAAATGCGGGGGAAACCCCGGCCTGGCCTGGCCTGGACCCAGCTGGCCCCCCAAGCCCCGGCTCCCTGGCCCTGGCCAGCTCCCCACCGACGCTCGCACCACTCTGCCTCCCCCTGCAGGTGACATACCGCGTAGTCCAGGTGACCGACGGTCAGCTGGACGGCCAGGGTGACACGGCGGGCGCTGTGAGCGTCGTGTCCACCGCCGCCTTCGCCGGGGGGCAGCAGGCTGTGACCCAGGTGGGTGTGGATGGGGCGGCCCAGCGCCCCGGCCCCGCTGCCGCCTCTGTGCCCCCAGGCCCCGCAGCACCCTTCCCACTGGTAGGTGTTCAGCACAACCCCAGGGAATGAAGACAGGGGACCACCCACAGCCGGCTGTGTTCCCAGGGAGGGGGCAGGTGGAGCGCAGAGGTTGTCTTCAGCACCTGCTGCACAATCCCCATTGGCCTTAGTGACACCCTGGACTACAGCTTTGGAGCATCACTTTTCTCTCTCTCTCTTTTTTTTTTAACCTCCACCAAAATGGGAGAGTTGGGAAGGGAAGTCTTGTAGAGGTGATAACCCCAGAAGTGGCTCTGAGTAGTTGTCTGAGACCCAGGACCCCAGAGAGACATCCAGAGGGACTCCCCCACACCAGCACAGCAACATGGGGTTGGGTGGGGGCTCCACGATGGCTCAGAACCCACCTACCCCGTGTCTCCCCACAGGCCGTCATACAGAACCCCTTCAGCAATGGCGGCAGCCCAGCGGCTGAAGCTGTCAGTGGGGAGGCGAGGTTTGCCTATTTCCCGGCGTCCAGCGTGGGCGATACCACGGCTGTTTCTGTGCAGACCACAGACCAGAGCTTGCAGGCTGGAGGTAAAAGGGAGAGGAGCCAGGGGATGGCAGCGACCCTCCATCCCAGCCCAGTTCTGACTGCCCCATTTTGGGCACTAACTCTGGCTCTCTCAGCAGGCCAGTTCTATGTCATGATGACGCCCCAGGATGTGCTTCAGACAGGAACACAGAGGACAATTGCTCCCCGGACGCATCCCTACTCCCCGTAGGTGCAGGAGATCGGGTCCCAAGATGGTGGGAATCTTGGGGATGCTGGAACGGGCTGGGGAGATTGAGTCCATGGTGGCCACATGCAGGAGGAAGGAGCTGGCTCCCCCATCTTGACTAGGTTTATCTGGAAAAAAAGGTTGTTTGTCCCATTGAGCCTATACCCACCTTGCCCATGTTTTCCCTCCTCTGCTAGGAAAATAGATGGAACCAGGACGCCTCGAGATGAGAGGAGGAGAGCTCAGCACAATGAAGGTAAGTTGAGGCAAAGGCGAATAGGAGGGGCTACTTGTGGGGCATGTGGGGAAGGGAAAATGGTCATCTGGACTTGATGGGCAGGAAGCAAGGCCTGCACTCCTGGCCAGTGCTCAGAGTGTCTTTTGGACTGGCTAGTACTTAAAGACATGATGCTGCTTGGGCCTAGCTGCACCTAGGACACTAGGCCCATACTTATTGGTGCTCAGTGCCCTCTGTGGCATCGAACTTGAATCATTAGGAATACAAAGCATGAATGTCTCAAACCCAGGGCTACTCTTTCCGTTCTCAGTGATTGAGGGTGAGAGGTGGGCAGGGATTTTCTCCTCTAGAAGGGGGTTTGTTCTGGTTTCTCTAATAAGGAGACTGCTGCCCCCCCCCCCCAGCCCCTGTTTGTCTGGAGCAAGGCCTGAGAGGGAGGTGGCACAGCTGCAGGGTGCTAGACTCCATGCCTGGCACATCTGCCCTTTCCAAGGAGCAGGCGCCATCCTGAACTCATGTGGCCCTGCACACTGTCTCCTCTGACCCTCTACCCTCCTGCTCCAAGTCAGTGAGTGGCCAATGTGATAGGCAGGCAGCATGTCGATCCAGAAAACACCCTAAACCCCACCCCTCACCCCTCCCCTGTTCCCACCAGTAACATTCAGCAAGAATTTGCTGATGTGGAGAGAGGCTGGCAGCAAGCAGGGTTGGACCTGGTCTGGAGCATCCAGGGGTTTCAGAAGAGTTCTTATTCAGTTAAGGAGAGAGCACAGCAGTAGAGTGTTTGACTTGCATGCAGCTGGCCTGGATGGACAGTGGTTTGAATCCCGGCATCCCGTTTGATCCCCTGTGCCTGCTAGGAGTGATTTCTGAGCAGAGCCAGGAGTAATGCTGAGCAGTGCTGGGTGTGACCCGAAAACAAAACAAAACAGGAGATCTTGTTTATGTGCTGATGGAGCAGGCCACACTTCAAGGGAACGGGCCTGGGCTGGAGGGGATGCTGCACGGGATCTGCGTATAATTTGATGCCTGGGTACTTGAGAAGGGACCTAGGGAACCTGGAATCTAGGAAAGCCCTGGATACTGGGGTTGGAGGTGGTGGTGCCTGCACTGTGGGTTCTCATGGCTGTGTCCAAGCCTCCTTGGGCATACTGATTCTGTCTCATGTGCCTTGGGACAGTCCGTATTGCTCCGAGTGTTTTTTGTGGCTCGTGAGACAGAAAGGACACAAAGGTATGGCGTGACAAGCACAAGTCCCTTCAAGGAAAGAGCTGGCCTCAGAGAGGGAACTGGAACTGTAGGGAGTGGCAGGGATGAGCAGATGGGCTGCACTTGGATTCCCCGGCCTGAGGCCAAGCCGGCGGGCATGTCTGAAGTACAGGGTTTAGAGAAGGCTCAAGGAAGCTGTGGAGTTGGTGGGCAGGAGGGCTGGCCAGGCTCAGATCACATAGGCCTTATGGTTCTGCCACTGGGTTTGTAGCAGGGCAAGTCGGAGGGTGAGGAGACCCTGGGAACGGAAAGAATAAGAAGTGCCGTGGCTAAGATTGCACAGAAGGTGTGGTGGAACTACATACCCCAGCCGAGAGGTTGTGATGGGTAGCATGATGTTGGCATGCAGGTCGGTGACTGGCCGTGTGGTCGCTGCTCCCCTGCCATCCTCTGTGCCAGGGCGACGACATCACTTCTCCATGAACTCAGCCAGTGGAGACATGTGGGCGTGTTGTTGCCCCAATGAGAGACCATCTGGCCCCGTCACCCTACTGTCTCTCTGTCCCCACCTAGTGAGTACTGGCTCCCATCTGCAGAAGACAGCCTTCCCCACAGCCTCGCTCCCGACCTGACACGTGTTTGCCTGCCCTCTGCCCATCACCCTATGCCTCCTCCTGTGCCTTCGACAATCTGGCTCATTTCTCTGCCTAAACAGCTCCATTTGAGGTCACCTGGGGCAACTGCATTGCCAAATCCTGTCTTGTTTTCTTTGTCTGGCTCCAGACACCTCGTGCCTATCCACTCCCCTAGTCTCGAGAACCTTCCATCCTCCACCTGCTTCTGTGCTTCTGTGTTCTGTGCTTATCTCATGTACTCCTTAGAGTGGGGTCCAGGACAACAGGTTGCAGGGATCCCAGAAGTCTGTCAGGACAGGTTTTGCTTGTCCCAGCTGCCAAAGGCTTTAGCTGTCAGGTTTCTGATGGTCTGGCTCCTCTGTTGGCCTCTGGAAAGGGTTCCCCACCCTGGTCATGGATGGGTTCCCACCCTTTCTCTCAGGAGGGTCCTTGCTGGTCACGTTGCTCTGAGTGAGCATCCGATACTCCCACTGCACTCCACACCCCATTTATAGCTGTCCCTGCAAACCCTCCTTCTGGGCACCTAGAGCAATTGTGGTCTTGCTCCCCATAGGCTCCCAGGCCTGGTCCTGTTTCTATAGCTTCCCTGTCACAGTCCTCCAGAACCAAAGTCAGGGTCCCCGCTTCCTGCTGCCATCCCTTGAGTCTTGCTGAAACTCAATTCCCGGCCTCTCCCAGGGCCAGGGGTGATCTCCCCAATTGCTTCAGGAACACAGTGGATCAGGAAGGAGGGCCAGGCTGCCCTGCAGCACCAGCCAAGGTGCAGTGTGTGAACTGGGGTTCACTATTGCCAGTTCTGGAAAAGCAGTAGCGCAGATCTGTACACAGAATCTGATAGTGGGTGCTGGAACCGCCCTTTCTCCTCTGTTGGTTCCCCCTCTTGATGCTTTGGGTTAAATTTTGGGGCTTTCCCCAGGACTTACAGCTCTTCCCCCCCCCACCACCACCCCCCTTGTGCAATAAGCCTGTATTATTGCAAGTTTCACTAGGACGCTGCCTTCGCTGCAGCACCCTATTTGGGTCTATATTTTCATTGTATTGGGGTCAGATATTTTCCAGTTTCCCTTGTGATTCCTTTAGGGACCCATGGGTTATTAAGAAGTATGTTGCTTAATTTACAAATATTTTTGAGGTTTCTAGATATCTTTTTGTTAATGATCTTTGTAACGTGTTTTGACCAGAGAGCATGTGTTGGTTCAGTTCTTTGGTGTTCGTTCAGATGGAGGCCTGGGTTGGGGTCTCTCCTGGGAGAAGTGCTGTGTACACTGGGGTGACTTTTCTCTGCCAGGCTGGAGGGGGCGCACTGAGATGTTGACTGAGGTGATCAGACTAACTGCCATGTGATCTTTCATTGTGTCTCTGACTAGATTTGTGGCAGTTTTGACTTCCAAATTCTATTTAAAATATCATTCATCCCCTCACTGATCTTCCATTTCAAATGTTCTGAACTATCTATCATCCCATGCCACAAGCTGATTCCCAGCCAGAGTCTTGCTTATTTAGCAGATGGCTCAAGGACTCGGTCCTAGAGTGCGGATGGCCTTCGTCCAATTTCTGCATACACTCTGAGTGTCTTCATGTCACACTTTTGGAGATCTGAACACCTCACTGCCTGATCCCCCTTCCTTCAGACAGCCTCTAATAGGGGGACCTCAGAGCTGCCCTCATAATACCCCCTACCACCTTAGCGGTACACAGCAGGAGAAATGCACAATCCAGGACCCCTTAAGTAAACTCAACCATTTGTCCTTCAGGGTGGGGCGGTTCCCAGATGAGCCCATGCCTCTTGCCAGGTCCCTGGCAGATGGAGTCCACCCTGGCTTCACAGCAGGGCAGCAGAGAGTCCTGTTAAGACACTGGGGCTGTGCCCCACACTCTGCTCTGCCCCCTGGTGGCGGCAGCAATGAGTGCCTGTGGTGAGCCCAGTGGAGTGCCCCTGGGGTAGTGTTGGCGTGTGTGCGTGGTGTGTGTGTGTGTGTGTGTGCGCGCGCGCGCGCGCAGGCAGAGAAAGAGCCCAGGAACCAACAGCTGTTGAATCAGCCTCTGGAGCTTAGCAGGCAGTGTGGCCAGGTCCTGCTGCTGCTTCTACACCCACAATTTTCAGACTTGGGCCTGATTGTCCTGTCGCCGTGTTCCCCCCCTCTCCCCGCCCCTGTGAGGAGGTGATGCTGCTGAAGTTGGTGTCAGCATGAGGCAGGCTCCGTGCCGAATCCATGATCATTATGACATTGACAAGGAGTCTGGCGAGGAAGAGAAAGAGTAGAGGACGGGTGGAGGGGTGATGATTGGGGAGAGTCTGCAGAAAGGCATGAGTTACCACCAGGCCCAATTGTGGGTGCTGAGTGCTGCAGATCACCTGGGGATACAGCCAAGTGCCGGAAGCAGATGGTGGGGCTTTCTGGGGAGAGATCGTGCAGAAGGACCAGCTGGGTCCATGGGCAGCTCCTTTCCTGTCTCCCAGTGCCACCTCCCGAGTCCCACCGGTGTACCCTGGTTGCCTGGGTTAGTTCTGTGCTTGGAAGGTAGGGCAGGGCTTTGCTTCAGCAGGCCCTATCGAGGGACACTGGAGCCACTTTCCTGAGCATATAGCGTGGCCCCCGTGAGAGGTCAGAGGAAAGGAAGGCAGATGCCAGCCCAGTGTGAAGGAGCAGCCGCCACAGAGAGTGCGGTCCTGACAATAGGAAATAAAGCCCAAGTGTGCGCCCCTTCACTGAGGGCTCAGCAGGTTTCTGTTACTATCAGCTGTTTGGCCTGTGTTCCTGGTGTCCCGAAGCCCAGTGGAGCCAGTCCCTCTCCCCTGGAAGAGTCCATCTTTGCATTTGTACCGTGACCCCAGGGACCTTGGGGAGGGTTTTACGCAGGAGTGAGATGTGTTCTGAATGAGTTGCAGGATGGACAGTGAATGCTCTCGGCCCTGAGGGGAACAGAGGGACCCCAGGGGTCTGTGAAGGACTGTCCCCTCCCTGCCGCCCCTTGGAGCCACGGCTTCCCCTTTTTCTGACAATGCCAGTTACTGCCAGACATTTTACCATGATCAGAACAGGCCAGAAGGACCCACTGACCATTGTGGTCAGTTCTGCCCTACAGGCATGTGTGGTTCTCTCGAGCTGCCTGTGTTAGTCCCTGGAGAAGATCTGCACCTGGGGCTAGGGCTGGGGTTTGGCAGTCTGCACTGGCAAATGCCATGGCCTCAGCAAGCCACTGAGACAGGATGAGCAGGAGGTACAACCATGGCTCTTGTCCCCCTTGCAGTGGAGCGGCGGCGGAGGGACAAGATCAACAACTGGATCGTCCAGCTTTCAAAAATCATTCCAGACTGTAACGCAGACAACAGCAAGACGGGAGCGGTGAGTGCCCACTCCCCAGACCCTTGCCCCCTGCTCCCCCTCTCGCTGCCCTGCACCAGACTCAGAGCTGTCATTCCCCACCTCTGAGGCCCTGGTGCACCCGCAGAGTAAAGGAGGGATCCTGTCCAAGGCCTGCGACTACATCCGGGAGCTGCGCCAGACCAACCAGCGCATGCAAGAGACCTTCAAGGAGGCCGAGCGACTGCAAATGGACAACGAGCTCCTCAGGCAGCAGGTGTGTCCCGAATGGGAGCCAGGCAGGGTCCCGGGAGCCCCTCCGCCCCCCCAAACCGGTGCAGGAGCCAGCTGCTGGCTCTGTGTCCCTGTTGTCTGCCAGATCGAGGAGCTGAAAAACGAGAACGCCGTGCTCAGAGCCCAGCTGCAGCAGCACAACCTGGAACTGGTGGGCGAGAGCACCCGGCAGTGACGACCGCCCCCCGCTGCCCCCTCCCCGCCCTGCCCCCAGCCCTTAGCACAGAGAGGGGCACACGCCCCTCCCCCAGCTGCGTTTTTTTATAGTAGATTTTTAACGAAAACAAACCGGGGAGACAAAATGCATTTCTGTGGATACGCGCCCATTGCTCTCCTTGATTTGGAAATGATCCCCTGCCCTCCCCTGTCTGTCTGTCGGTCTCTTTACCCAGCCCCCACGAAGGTTCTGCCCTGGAGGCCAACGGTGGAGTCAGGAGGGCCCACCACGGTCTCCAGTGGGACGGAGACAAGATGGGGTGCTCATGGGAAGAGGAGGGAGGCTGGATACGCGGGGGCCGGACCGAGCAGGGCAGCCGAGCCCCACCGTGCCCCCTTCTTGTTTCTGGTCCCTGCTCCCACTGGGTGTATGTGTGTTAATTTTCTTTATGGAACAACGGACAAAAAAAACAATAGAGAGAGAGAGAAAGAGAGAGAGGTATTTAACTGCAATAAACTGGCCCTGTGTGGCCCCGCCTTGTCTTTGCTTGTCTGTTCCTCTCGAGAAGGTGGGGTGGTCTATGGGGTATCTGGGGCAGTGCTGTTGGGCCCTTTCCTCCCCACCCCTGCCCTGTCCACTGGTCCTACAGGGATGGACAGTGTAAGGGATGACAGTTCTTGAGGCCTGTGTGAGACGAATGGGGTCGGGGAGCTGAGGTCAAGGCTGTGTCCCACAATTCCAGAGAGGCTGGGGTCTCCCATGTCACCAGTTCTTACACACAGGCCTGGCTCCAGGCCCTGCTCTTGAGGCCCGAAGCCCTCCCCTCAGCACCAGCCAATAGTGGGGCCTGGCCTTGAGCCCCCCACCCCCAGGGAGGGCAGATGGCCAGGAAGCTGAGTTTGGCCCGGCAGCCTGTCGCCATGCTCTGCGGCTCTGGCGCCTGTGCTGTGACCCCTGACCCTGGCAAATGATGCAACCTTGTCTGAGCCACTGAGATGCGGTGGTGTCCAGGGGTCTGGGGGATGCTGCCATATGTTGGAGTCAGGGGAGCCACTCAGCCCTTACCTCCAGGCCTCTGCAGCTTCTCTGCTCCAGGATACTGGCCTATAGGGCTCCTTCACTGAGTTCTTCCCCTACCCCTGCCCCAAAGGCTTTCAAGGGCCTCAGAGCTGCCACCTTTCCTGGCTGTTTACCCCCTCACACCCCAGATGCCATCGTCAAGACTGGTGGGATGAGCTTGGAGTACTGGCTGACAGACCCTGCTTCCTGACCAGTTCTCTGGTTTTGGATGTGTCTTGGTGGGGTGCAGGGCTGGAGAGAAATGCTCACTTCTCAGTGTGAGTTCCTTGCGATCCAGTGGTGGCTCAACGCTGTCAGCCCTAGATGAAGTCGAAGGGGAGATGGCAAAGCCCCATGTCCATCTAGTCAAGATCTCTGGGTCCCCCAATCTATTCTTGCCATACAAAGCACCTCCCCTCTGATTGCAACTTCCCAGTGCAGTGATGTTGGGGGATCCCTTTGCAGTGGAAGGGTAAACAGTGGCTGGTGTGATTCTACCACTGCGGGACTCTGGCACCCACATAGGAACGCTTGCACCGGGGAGCGGGGACTTGTTCCATGGAGCTGTTGATGTGGAAGAGCAGATGAGTGGTCGGCAGCCTCCCAAATCACAAACCATGCCCTCTGTATTGTGGGAGGCAGAGCAGCCTGGCAATGAGTAAAGCTGTCAAGGCCAGAGCCCGGCAGTGTCTAGGGGTCCCCAATCCTCCCACACCCCTGTCTTTTGAGGACTGGTCTCAGGAGGCATGTGGGAATTCAACCCTCGGGATCAATGGGGCCCCCTGAGTACAGAGAAGAGCCTGAGTGAGGTGTCATGAATAGGTTGAAGCCACTCTTAGGTCTGGCACCTGGAAACCTCCCAAACATTGACTTGTGTGTGGACAAGAAGCTGTGGTGTCCCCTATCCTTCCAGCTGTGTGTGTGTGTGTGTGTGTGTGTGTGTGTGTGTGTGTGTGTGTGTGTGTGTGTAACTGGAACCCCAAATGCTGGCAACCGTCGAGGGTACCCAGAGACCTTGGGCTTCATCGGCCAAAGAACTTTGGTATAGGTCAGCAGGGTGCAGGTGGATCAAGGCAAGCCCCCCAGGTGGCGGCAGCTGGAGGCGTGTGTGGGGCGGTCCCACCCCCTGGACACACCTCTTCGGGCTGCTGATGACACAACCCTGTCCCCCACTCACTGTTCCGGCTTATCGCATCGCCTTTTTGGCGCCACCACCTTCTTGGAAATGAGTTATGGCAAAGGGGAGGGGGCTCAGCACCCTCCGCCCCCAGCAGGTCCCATAAAAGCCACCGTGACTGAACCCCAGACACCAGTGCTACGCCTGCCATCCAGACTCGCACGATGGTCCGGAACACACAAGCCGCCTGCCTCCTGCTCCTCCTCCTGGCCAGTCTGGCCAGCACTGCCATTCTCTCCAAGCAGGTGAGACCCCCATGCTGAGGACCCAGACCATGAGCAGAGCCTCAGGGTCCCTTAACACTGGGCAGAATGCAGGAGGGCTGCTGAAAGAACAGGGGCGACGGCAAGGACTGAGGGGCGGGGAGTCCCTAAAATTCCACCCTCACTAAGTCCAAGGCTGTGGGGATGAAGCATGAACAAAGCGAATGAACTTTCTGCTGGGGCTGGGGTGTGTGTGTGCGCAGTTCACCCAGGCCAGGAATTCATCAATGGACAGAGAAAAGGTAAATATCAAATCATGACTGAAACTCACAAATGGCCCCAAGGAGGATCATAGTAGCGGTAGCACTGTGTGTTTGGGGTGCTCTTGTTCGGGGACTAAGGATGGCAGGCACAAATGTTTTGTGAGAGGATCCTATTAAAGTTGTTGGGCCTTGGAGGAGAGAAGCACAGTGTCTCTCTCCTGAAGGGTCATGGACTCCAGTGGTCCCTGGGGCTGCTGGAAGCATCCAAGGCTCAGCACATGACTACCATTTCCCTCCAATCTGTGCACTGCCAGCGGTAGAGTCTATGTTCCTGAACACTGGGGAATGGATGTGTGTGTTGGGTGGGGGGGTGGAGAAGATCACAGCTTGCTGGAGCAGCCAGTGAGTGGGGCCCACCTGTTCACTGCTAGTCTGCTTTGGCAGGCAAACCAGCAGACAGAGCTGCAGAGCATGGACACTTCAATCACAAGCCATAAAGACTTGAAGGTAAGAACTCGGGGAGCCTTGGGAAGCCCTGCCCACCCCCTCCATGCTTACCACTCACTCACTGATGCTCCTTCTTTCCCCAGTTCTTGTTTCCAAAGCGCTGGAAGCGCGATACCCATTTCCCTATCTGTTTGTTCTGCTGCAACTGCTGTGTTAAAACATGTGGATTCTGCTGCAAAACGTAACATCCCATGCCTGGGATCCAACATGCAAGTCGTAACACCCCGCACCCTGTATTTTATTGTGTATTCTACCTGCCACCTTCCAGTGCCATGAATGTCTCCAAATAAATTATCTGATTCAGGGCCGGAGAGATAGCATGGAGGTAAGGCGTTTGCCTTTCATGCAGAAGGTCATCGGTTCGAATCCCGGCATCCCGTATGGTCCCCCGTGCCTGGCAGGAGCAATTTCTGAGCATGGAGCCAGGAGTAACCCCTGAGCACTACCGGGTGTAACCCAAAAACCAAAAAAAAAAAAAAAATTCTGTTGCCTCCAAATCAGTTGTTTGTTCCTCTTTTGCTTAAACAAAAACCTATGCCAGGGGCTTATCTGAGGTCTGTGTTGTGAGGACCAGTGCTCTGTTGAGAGTGCAGAGAATACCAATGGGGCATGGGTGGAGTGTACAAGGACTTGTGGAAGGAAATTCTTTAAATTTCTTTAAATCCCTCAGGATGGAGGGATAGCATAGCGGGGAGAGCATTTACCTTACACGCAGCCTACCCGGCATCCCAAATAGTTCCCCTGAGCCCACCAGAAGTAATTCCTGAGTGCCAAGCCAGGCATAAGCCCTAAGCACCATCGAGTGTGGCCTCCCAAAAAAGTCAAGCAGTTGCCCCACTTAGAAAGATAGAGGCTTGGGGCCGGAGAGATAGCATGGAGGTAAGGCATTTGCCTTTCATGCAGAAGGTCATTGGTTTGAATCCCGGCATCCCATATGGTCCCCCGAGCCTGCCAGGAGCGATTTCTGAGCATGGAGCCAGGAGTAACCCCTGAGCGCTGCCGGTGTGACCCAAAAACAAACAAACAAACAAACGAAAAAAAGATAGAGGCTTGTTGCAAACTCCCTTTCTCTGAACTCCCAACTCACAGGGTCAAAGATCTAGAAGGCTCTTTAAAGTGTGCTTCTTTCTGAACCCCACTTAGGTGGAAATTTCTTGACCAAGCTCATCCCTTTTGGTCTTTGTCCCTCGAAAGCAGAACTTTGCCAAAGTTCCTAGTGTCCCGACATCATAGCATCCTGATGTTACTGTGCCCAAACAGTGGGGATTGTAGGCTTGTGCTTGGGGCTGTCCCCAGGTTCAACTAACACATGAAGCAACTTTAGACATAAATAAGGCACATAAGCAAAAGCTCTTTGAATCCTCTAATTTTTTTGGTCCCTATATTTTATTTTTTATTTTATTTATTTTTTAAAGATTAATACTTTAATCCAGTGGTCCTTGAACTTTTTAAACAGGGGGCCAGTTCACTGTCCCTCAGACCATTGGAGGGCTGGACTATAGTAAAAACAAAAACTATGAACCAATTCCTATGCACACTGCATATATTTTATTTTGAAGTGAAGGAACAAAAAGGGAACAAACGCAATATGTGGCCCATGGTCCATAGTTTGAGGACCATTGCAGTTTAATCTGTCAGCCAACAATCCCCAAACTGGCCGGCCAGGGTCATCTCTAGGAAATGAACTTGGAGTCCTCTAATCTTTGTAGAATAGAAAAAGAGTCTTGAAGGGCCAGAGTGATCGCACAATAAGTAGGACATTTGCCTTGCTTAGACTGAGATTCCATTCCCGGCATCCCCTATGGTCCCCTGAGCCTGCCAGGAGTGGTTTCTGAGTGCAGACCCAGGAGATACTCCTAAGTGCCACCAGGTGTGGCCCAGAACCTACACTGCCTCCCAAAAAGAAAAGAAAAGAAAAGAAAAGGGTCTTGAGATTAACATTGGCATTTCAGAAGGCCATTTAAGCAAGTGCAGAGGCTGGCCTGGACACCCAGATGTGAAGGTCTCCTCACAGGAATCAGCCTTAGTACCTGAGAGCTTGAAGATTCCCTCTCATCTTTACTAGGAATTTTCTCCCCCTCCTTGGTACTCCTTCAAATTATTTGATAGAGGGCCAGGGAGTAGAGTGGATAAAGGTACTTGCCTTGCACACAGATGACTTGGATTCCCCTTTTTTCCCCTCAAGCCCATCTAGGAGGTGATTCCTGAGTGCAGAGATAAAAGCAAAATCCTGAACACTACCAGCTATGGCCTAAAACTCCCCATACCCCAACCAAAATGAACAAAACCAAAAACTTTTAGAAATAGATCTAAGATGCATTTCACATGGGGCCAGAAAATGGCACAGTGGTAGGACATTTGCCTTGCATGCAGCTGACCCAGGACAGACTGTGGTTCGATCCCCCAGCATCCTATATGGTCCCCCAAGCAAGGAGCTATTTCTTTTTTTGTTTGTTTGGGTTTTTTTGTTTTGTTTTGTTTTGTTTTGGGCTACACCTGTTTGACACTCAGGAGTCACTCCTGGCTATGTGCTCAGAAATCACACCTGGCTTGGGAGGACCATATGGGACGCCGGGGGGATCAAACCACAGTTTGTCCTAGGCAAGTGCTTGCAAAGCTGACACCTTACCTCTAGCGCCACCTCTCTGGCCCCCAGGAGTGATTTCTGAGTGCATAGCCAAGAGTAACTCCCGAGTGTCACTCGGTGTGCGCCCCCCCAAAAAAAAGATGCATTTCACTTTGTCCTTTGCTGGAAGGTTCCCAAGAAGTTGTGTTGAATACCTTGGAGCAGTGGTCCTCAAACTACGGCCCAAGGGCCACATATTGTATTTGTTCCCGTTTTGTTTCTTCATATCAAAATAAGATGTATGCAGTGTGTATAGGAATTTGTTCATAATTTTTGTTTTTACTATAGTCTGGCCCTCCAATGGTCTGAGGGACAGTGAACTGGGCCCCTGTTTAAAAAGTTTGAGGACCCCTGCCTTGGAGTATCTATTCTGGCCTAAGTCTCCTGGGCTGGGTTATTCAAAGCTAAGATAGGAACATACAGTGTTATCATAACTTAGTGGTTCTGGGGACCTCCCAAGAGTACATCAGCAGTGCTGAAGTAGGGGTGTCTGTAGTGCCCTGGTACCAACTTGGGTCACTTTGCACACTGTCCTCTGACCACTGAGCAATCTTTCAGGCCTCTTCACTGTCACTTACAGGATAACATAAACTGTAGACCATGAAGCATCTTGACGAATTGACGTTCATGTCACCACTCCATAGGGTGGTGACAGGGTTTGGGTCTTGGAGAGGCCACTGTGTCCAGAGACAAGCCAAACATAGCTAGGGTTTCTTTTCAAGGGAAGGGAAGTTTTTATTTTTGTGCGAAATTCCCTGATTTTCGAAAATCCTGGCAGCTGATGAAAGGAATTTGATGTTGTAAATCAACATTCTCTGTGCCAAACAAAACACAAATGGAAGTCAGATCAGTGCATCCTGAACCCCTTGCCTTCTAATCACCCAAGCTTTCTGACAGGAGATGTGTTTCTAAGACACCCCCTGCCCCCAGAGCAGCAGGGAGAGAGAGGGGAAGGGAGGTGGCTAGCTACCTCCAATTTGGAATCCTAGCCCTATTCAGGCAAGGAATCCACACATGCTAGGAACCAAAAATGCTCAGTTCCCAGGCTGCTGTGCTACCACAGCCTTCAGGACTAAGTGGACAGGTGTTGGAAACAGGGAAATGCCCCCTTGGGGTTAAGGATTTGTATTGAGGGGAGGGGAAGGAGGCTTCTGAGATCCCTCCAGAAATCTGGGTAGCAGGAATCCTGAAACTGCTAACATTTCAGCGTACCCAGGGCCTGCCTGCCCTTTGAGCAAGACCTCTGCTTCATTCTAGACTAGAGGCATCACTCCAGAATCTAGAAAGACAGGCTGCGGGCACTTGAGTCCATGGATGTGAGCTGAGCCCCGGCCCTGATGTTTCCAGCAGGCAGGCCCAGGGGAGGCAGTTATCACCTGCTTGGGAGTCACATTTGGAGATTCCCCCCTCCCTGAAGAAGCTGCCTATTTGGTTAAGGGTAGCAAGTGCCTCTTCATTTGTACCCTCAGCCTATGCCACTTGAGAGAACATTAAAGAAGGGTGTTGGGAAATGGAATATTATGCAGCTGTCAGAAGAGATGAAGTCATGAAATTTTCCTACACATGGATATACATGGAATCTATCATGCTGAGTGAAATAAGTCAGAGAGAGAGAGAAAAACGCAGAATGGTATCACTCATCTATGGGTTTTAAGAAAAATGAAAGACATTCTTGCAATAATAATAACTTTCAGACACAAAAGAGAAAAGAGCTGGAAGTTCCAGCTCGCCTCATGAAGCTCATCACAAAGAGTGATGAGTTTAGTTAGAGAAATAACTACATTTTGAACTGTCCTAATAATGAAAATGTATGAGGGAAATGAAGAGCCTGTCTAGAGTACAGGCAGGGGGTGGATGGGGAGGAGGGAGACTTGGGACAATGGTGATGGGAACGTTGCACTGGTGATGGGTGGTGTTCTTTACATGACTGAAACCCAAACACAATTATGTATGCAATCAAGGTGTTAAAATAAAATATTAAAAAAAGAAGGATGTTGGGATTAGGATTACATATTTATTTTATTTTTATTGTTAGTTTTGCTTCTGGGGGTCACACCTGGTGATGTTCAGGGATTCCTTCTGGCTCTGTACATGGTGAACCATTTGGGATGCTTGTGATTAAGGCAAGTAGTTGGTCCTGGGTGTTGGAATTATGTGAATTGGAAACCACTGCAATGGTGTTGTAAACCACAGAATCTCCAACAATAGAAATTAATTAATTAATTTTAAATTTGAGGGTTTTTTTTCCTAAAGCAGTGAGTCATGGGCTTGATTCTGTCCCCAAAAGAGTTTTGCTTGGTTTTGTTTATTTTATTTGGTTTTATTTGGCCACACTCAGAGGTGCTCAAGGACCACACCTGACTCTACTCAGGACCATGCTTGGCGGCGCTGAGGGACTATCCACAGAGCTGAGATTTGAGGCCTGGTGACAGCTGTAGGAGAGGCAGGTGCCTTGCAAGATATCCCACAAGAACTATTACAGAGAGCCGGAGAGATAGCACAGCTGTAGGACATTTGCTTTGCATGCAGCCGATTCAGGATGGATAGTGATTCAAATTCCAGCCACCCCATATTCCCTGAACCTGCCAGGAACAATTTCTGAGAGCAGAGCCAGGAGTAACCCCTGAGTGCCGCCGGTTGTGACCCAAACACAAAACAAAAAAGAGAGAGAGAGAGAACTACTACCAGGAGGGCTTGGGTGAATCTCACAACCATGAAGTCGGAAGCTGACCCTTCTCTGGCCTCCCAACCACATTAGCAGCACAGGACAAGAAGGGTCACAGTTTGACTACTGGGGCTTAGTGGTCCCTCCCGGTGGTGCCAGGGATCAAATGCTGAGCTCCCACATAAATACATGTACTCTGTTCTTTAGGGCTGACTCCTGACTTTTGAGAAAAGCCCTCAGTTGTAGTATTGTTGGGGAGCATTTACCAAGCTGACACACTTGCCCCATCTGGCAGTGGGATCTGAGCACCCCAACCCCACCGTACTCAGGAACATGTTCCCTGCCTGGGCCTTGAGATTTTGGATTTCAGCAATCACACCCTTTGGGGTGTAAAGCACTGGGTTCTTCATCCTTCCCGGCAGGCTCAGCCTCCAGCACACAGGACTAGGGTCCCCGACACCTCAGAGGCACCCATCCAAGATGGGTGGGTCAATGCTGAAGACAGCAACTGGAGCACCCAGGATCTCAGTGTCCTCCTGCAAGTCCCAGCACCAAGCGTCCAGGCCACACCCAGCTCTCAATGCATCTTTGTCCCTGGCTGGGAAAGGCACGGGCAGCGGCTGACATCATGAAGCTTAGCAAAGGGGTGGCACTACCTCCCCCGCCCCGACTCTCTCTCCTTGCTTGGGGTCCCAGGGATTCCCTGCTTGCTCTCGCCCCCTACCTGAAGGTGAGCAGGAGGCAAAGTGATAGGATTTCTCTGGGTCCTGGTCCACAGGAATACCCCCAAAGGTTATGAGCAGTGGATAGTGCTAAGGTGACAGGGGTCACTGCCATGTCCACATAGCCTCCTCTGCTGGAGAGTGGACAGACAGGCAGGCAGGCAGGCAGGCTCTGTAATGGTGGTGGAGCAGTTCCTGAAATGCCAGTTGGCAAAGGTGCAGGGATTCTGACAAGACAGAGCTGCAAGGGCTTGAAGGCTTGGGGTACAGAGGGCAGGGGAACTTCTGAGGATGTGCAGGCTGTGGATGGCAGGACAGGAAGGCTTCTTGGAGGAAGGAGTAGCACAGAGGTCTTGTGAGGGTGTCTTGGGCATTTGAGAGCCTACACCCTGCTGCCCTGCTGCTCCTCTACCCCTCTATGAAGGATGTAGAAAGAAACATGCGAAATGTCCTTATGGAAAAGCCACTCATTGCTCAAGGTCATTTCTGAGGGTGAGAAGGACTCAGAAAACAGGTCGATTTGGGCAGCAGTGTGACAGGGAGGGGAGTCTAGAGCAGGTGGAGGTGATGCTGGGAGCCAGTGTGGACAGGTGTGTGCCCCCTTCACCCCCACACAGCTCTGTTGGGGCTGAGATCATGCAGAGGGAGCATCGCTACCAAGAGTCCCGCCAGAGTAGCCAAGCACAACACCCTCTGTCCTGGATGTCCAGAGCTAGAATGTCCAGAACATCAGGACCCCCTCAGAGGGGTCCAGAATCAGGGTGGGGGCACCAGAAAAGGGGGCGCTCCTGAGGCAGCACCCCAAGGGCTCCAGGAAGGAGCTAGTGGAACCCAGGCGTCAGGCTGCCTAGTTGGAGCTGCGGTGACAAGGGCCCCTTTGTGCCCCTCCCCCGGGGGCAGGGAGGAGCTGGGCCCTGGAGGCAGGCGGCCCCTGGCACCCAGGGGCAGGGGAGGGGCCGGCTAGTGGGGGCCTAGACCCTGGGCCTCCAGGGGACTGTGTCGGGCGGAGCAGAGGGCACAGGACAGGAGCTTCCAAGTGAGTACCACAGCACGAAGCCCGGGCTGGGCGGGAGCAAGAGCAGGGCTGAGAGCAGGTGCGAGGCAGGCAGCCTGGGTGGCAGAGGGTCACTGGTGCACTGCTGTTCATGGGGAGCGGGCAGTGCTCTAAGGCTACTTTGGGAGATGACTGGCCCGTGGCATTGGAAGGATCTTTCCTAGAGGCTCTGCAGAACAGCTGCTCTACAGGGCTCCCAAGTGCAGCACAGTGGTCTGGGATGGAGACACCTGTCGAATGACTGCAGGTGACCAGACCTGCATCTGGCCTTGGGAGGGGACTGGGCAGTGCTATGGATGAGCAAAACCTGGGACACACAGGTGCGTGTGAGAGCATGCATGTGCATGTTTAAGCACGAGTATGTGTGCATGCATGAGAACTTTGTGCAAGTGACATGTATACGTGTGTGTGCACGCGTGTCCGTCTCCCCTGTGGGATTCTTTATTTTTTTTAACATTTTTTTCTTAAAAAAGATTTATTTATTTGCTTATTTATTTATCTTGGGGTTTGGGGCTACACCCGGTGGAACTCAGGGGTTACTCCTGACTCTGTGCTCAGAAATCATTCCTAGAAGGCTCGAGGGACCATAGGGGATACCGGGAATCGAACCCGGGTCTGTCTCAGGTCAGCTGCGTGCAAGGCAAATGCCTTATTGCTGTGCTATCTCTCCTCCATCCCCATGAGATTCTTTTTGTTTGTTTGTTTGTTTGTTTTTTAGGGGGCCACACCCATTTGACACTCAGGGTTGCTATGTGCTCAAGAAATCTCCCCTGGCTTGGGGGGACCATAGAGGACTGGGGGATCGAACCATAGTCCATCATAGCCTAGCGCTTGCAAGGCAAACGCCTTACCTCTAGCGCCACCTCTCCGGCCCCACCCTATGGAATTCTTGACTGCCATCCTTGCCTCTCAGTCTTCTTGCATCACATCTCACCAGTGAGGTTTCTGGACTTGTTTCTTCTGACCCACAGCATCTTCATACCATGACTCTTGCATACCTATTTGGGCATGAGGCCTCACAGAGTCATGGGGACTTTGAAACTGCTAAAGCCATCTCTGGCCCTCACCCCCCAAGAACCTCGTTGCTACCTTGTGCAGATACTGCATGTCTTCTTGGGTCCTTCCCGTCTCAGGTGTGCAGGTGTCACTCACCTGCCTTACTGAGATTGGAAGAGAGTGGTATGCTAGCAGGGACATGTGTCCGTCCGGGTATATGTGTAGACTTGCATTTGTGTGTGAGCATGCTTGTGTGTGCAACACACATGCCCAATTGCCATGCCTAGATCTATCCAGGTGCATGACAGACAGGCAGAAGTGTGGTACAGGTGTGACTCTGTCAGGGATTTGTGCCTGGCCTGAGCCCGGCCTATGTGTTTGTTGTGAGCTTTCTCACGCTGCAGACCCACACCCTGAGTGGCTGTGTTGTGAATCTTTGGGAAGAGAGGGGTGCAGGGTAAAAAACCCAACTGGCCCTGAGCTGACCCACGGGGCAGCTGTGCTCAAGCGCTCGCTCACTCTCCCCATCCCGTCTCCTCCTGGCCCCACTCAGAGTCAGCCAAAGGGCTTGACGCTTCTGTCACCCCATTTAGCCCGGAAGCCCCCCAGGAAGAGACACCCTCTCCTTGCGGGAACAGGGCTCTTTTGTACCGACTGTGGCCTCTGTGGAGGGTGGGGACATGAGGGGCCGTCTGTGGGGTGGGAGAGGGCGGCAGGAATTCACACGGCATGTCGGGAATGCCAATGCTCTGAAGCTCAGTCATTGATGGGGCCGGGTCCCTGCCTGCCACCCCCAGGCCTCTGTAGGGGGACATCTGCTCCGCACCCCACTCACCACACCCCATCTCCCCGCACCCTGGTGCCCTGCCGCTCCCCCTTTCTTCATCTCAGCTTGGAGGTGGAGGGTGTGGTCACAGAATGTGGGACAGCCCCAAACATCTAAGAGACCACATGGGCAGCCTGATGCCAGGCCACAACCCACATGGCTGCCCAACCCAAAGTCCAGTTCACACCAAGTCAAGGCCAACCCTGGAGCAACAAGAGTTGGTGTGGGAAAAGCAAGCGTTATTCAGCATCCTGCTGAGGGAAAGATAAGAGATGTCTCTAGAGACACCAACTGACCCCTGTAATGTTTGTTGAGTTGAGACAACACTGCTGACTGTGTCAGGTTGGCCTTCGGTGGGCTATGAGGTATCATTGGGGCTGGGCAGTTGCTCCCTGTTCTTTCCCTCTCTCAGTGACTGCCACATAGGCTATAGGAATGTTTCTTAGCATTAAAGGAATAGCAGATGCAAGGGATGACTGTGGGGTCTCTAGCGCCTGCTCACTTGCGGTGCTTCACTGTCAGTGTCTCCTTCCCTTTCTGTAGAAACTGGGCCACTGGAGCCATGTTGCTTCCTGCTGAAAACAGTCAACTTGAGAGCTTGAATTGGAAGTGATGATAGAAATAACTGGGTTATAAGTAACATTTGGTCCCCTGGTGCAGAGAATCTAGCACAAGAGAGACTTCTTGAGCTCGGGCTTCCCCTATTTTCCCAATTTATTTTTTCTGCATATAAATCACAGACTAGAATGGATAGGAACCCACAAAAACTCAGGAAGACTCTTCGTTTTGGAGTCAAATGTGGCAGCGGCTCTATGCTCAGGTATCACTTCTGGCAGAATTTGGGATGCCCGTATTCTAATCTGATTCCACAGAGCGCACGGCAAGACCCCTCCCTGCTGTATCATCTCCTCTGAGCCAAGGAGAAGACTGTAAATAAAGTTCTGTAAATAAGTTAGGCCCAATTTGAATATTCCTTCCAATATGGCTGGTATCCAGGACAATAGACTTGTAAAACAGGCCCTACTGTGTTTGCTACAGTTCCTGTTTGTGTTTATTTGACAGTTTGTACCAAAGGCAGTTAGTTCATCTCTAACCACCTTTTATACAAATTGGAATCCCTATATTCCATGTCAATGATCTCGTAGACTTTTGTCCAGGTACATTCTTGTGATGATCAGATCATTCTAAAGTTGACCCCCAGTTCTCCATTATCTAACTTGCATGGCTTTAAAAAGAGGCCAGTTTTGTTTCTTTGAAACCATAATTTAAAAGAACAAACAACCAAGCATTAGTTTAGAAAGTCATTGCCA
>PVKC010016270.1:0-20910 GCA_004027635.1 Crocidura indochinensis
ATGGTCCCCCATGCCTGCCAGGAGCGACTTCTGAGCGCATAGCCAGGAGTAACCCCTGAGCGTCACTGAGTGTGGCCCAAAAAGCAAAAAACAAAAAAAACAAAAACAAAAAAAAACAAAAAAAAAACAAAGAATGAGAACAAGCAATGTTGGCGGGAATGTGGAGAGAAAGGAACTCTTATCCACTGCTGGTGGGAATGCCGTCTAGTTCAACCTTTATGGAAAACAATATGGAGATTCCTCCAATAACTAGAAATCGAGCTCCTATATGACCCAGCTATACCACTCCTAGGAATATACCTTAGGAACTCAAAAATACAATGCAAAAATCCCTTCCTTACACCTATATTCATTGCAGCACTATTTACCATAGCAAGACTCTGGAAACAGCCAAGATACCCTTCAACAGATGAATGGCTAAAGAAACTGTGGTACATATATACAATGGAATATTATGCAGCTGTCAGGAGAGATGAAGTCATGAAATTTTCCTATACATGGATGTACATAGAATCGATTATGCTGAGTGAAATAAGTCAGAGAGAGAGAGAGAGAAAGATGCAGAATGGTCTCAATCATCTATGGGTTTTAAGAAAATATGAAAGACATTCTTGCAATAATTTTCAGACACAAAAGAGAAAGAGCTGGAAGTTCCAGCTCACCTCATGAAGCTCACCACAAACAGGGATGAGTCTATTTAGAGAAATAACTAAGTTTTGAACTATCCTAATAATGAGAATGTATGAGGGAAATAGAAAGCCTGTCTAGAGTACAGGCAGGGGTGGGTGGGGAGGAGGGAGATTTGGGACATTGGTGATGGGAATGCTGCACTGGTGATGGGTGGTGTTCTTTACATGACTGAAACCCAAACAAAATCATGTATGTAATCAAGTTATTTAAATAAAAATTTAAAAAAAAATAAAAAAAAAGAAATCACTCCTGGATCGGGGACCATACGGGATGTCAGGGGAATTGAACCACAGTCTGTCTTAGGCTAGCGCAAGCAAAGCAGATGCCTTACATCCTGTGCCACCACTCCGGCCCCTAGACATTATATTTTCTACCAGAAATTCTTCCCCTATCTTTTTTTCCCTTTTTTCAGATATCCCTTTGATCAATAGATTAGTCCTTTTGTTATTGTTGACTGAATATCTTGTATTTTCTTCCATTTTTATAATTCTCCTTTTCATTTTTGCCTCTGATTTTTTGGAATTATGTGTGTTGGTTCTAAGCACATGCTGATTTGTTTTTCAGATTCCTTAGGTTTGCTGCTCTGACTCATTACTGCATATCTTAGCTCTTTACATTTTAACTGAAAGATTCTTTAATGTTTTGCATCAAACGTTCTTCCACACACGTGCCTCTTTCATCCAATATATTCTTAATTCAAATCACTACTAAATAAACTATTGCTCCTACTTTATCTTCAAGCAGTGTTTGGAGTTTTGATAAACTTGAGGTCTTAGTTGGGCTTCTGTATCCCATCTGCTAGTCACTAAATTCCTTTGTTTTCTCATTTTCTCAGTATTACTAAAGATTAAAGGATGTTAGGAGTGGAATTTCAAATTTTAAGTAGTCTAAGCAGAGATCTGGTATACTGCTTACTATATCAGGCTATTGCTTATATCCCTATTGATCTCTAGCCGCACTGCTATCTTGAGGAAATTTTGGCAGAATGCAGGTGAAAATAGGTCACAAAATCTCCTGGTGGTGTTTTGATGGTTAGATTAGGTCTGCCATGAGACTCTAAAGTCCCACAGGATGTGGTGTATGTGGTAGGTAAAAAAGTTTTGTGATGTCATGATCTAGTTTTGGGGCCTGCAAAAAATGACAAAAAGGGAATGGAGGTTGTAAAGACCCTGAAAAAAGAAAAGAAAATCCACTTTTCATTCTGAAAATTCCATAGGAAGGCAAGTCGAGTTCATTACATAAACTTCCCTCTGGCTCTCCAGTAGTAATTCTTGAGTGAAGAGCCCAGAGTAACCCATAGTATCACTGGGTGTGGCCTCCAAATAAAAACAAATAAACAAACAAAAGTGAACAACAAACACACTATCTCAAAAATAATTAAATGAATGTCATTTAAATTTTCAGTATCATAAGAAAAAGTCACAATATTGGGTGAAAGAAAAGGAATGCCTGTCTCTAATAGAGGCAGAAGGTGGGGGAAGAGTGAGGGGGGGGACATTGGTGGTGGGAAAGTTGCACTGGTGAAGGGGGGTGTTCTTTTTGTATAACTGAAACCCAACTATAAACTGTTTGTAATCATGGTGCTTAAATAAAGTCCTGGGTTTGAATTTAGATCAGTAACTAAATAACAATAAAAAATTGTAATAAATGAAAAAAAAAAGAATAAATAGTGGTCACAACAAGTAAAGAAATTGTACTTCACATACATGGGTGAGCATCAAATACAACTGAATACTTTTTGCCAAAATAAACTCATAAAAGAGCCAACTTATCTCAGGTCTTTAAGGACTCCCACAATGAGTGATGGGTTTTTTTGTGTGACTAAGAAAATAGAGTGGATGCAAGAATGAGTAAATTTTAAGGCCAGCTTCTAAAAGACATTGTACATTTGGAAAATAACAAAATTCATCATGAAATATGATTCTATGAGATGTATAATAAAACAAAATAGAATGACTATTTTTAGCTTAATAAAATGTTTCACATTATGATGACACAGACAAAATAAAAAAGCCTGTGAAAACAGCATTCAGCGCATGAAGGCCTAGAGATCACTGAGAATTTTAAAGGGCAACCTTATGAATTAAATATCACTAATGATATTTCTTTTTCTCTATTATAATCCAAATAATGTCATTTTTACCACATCTATTTTAGTCAGATTTTGATGTCAAAGTGAGCTATAAACCATTATAGTTTATATATAAAGGTTCTTTCAAGTTCAAAATGTAGACAAAATTATGTCCAAGTTTTAATTTACTTATCCCAGATATAGAAAGAATAAACAAGAAAATAAAATAACCACATCTTCAAGGCTGTTTATAGATGTTTTATGTGGTCATTATCCTAAATTTTGATAGCTAAAATCAAACAGCATTTATAAATTACAAATTTCCTTGTCTTACAACCAGCAGTTAGTCTATATAACTTACTGTTTTTCACATCCTCTCTCAAACTCAGGTCTTATTGAATATACTAAAGGATCTGAAAATATCAATGATGAGAACATTCAACATCCTATTAAAGACAAAATACAACCACCCAGTCACTAAGGAGAATTTTCATGAATTCTTAAGTTACATACATATAAAATACCTAAATTATTTGATATTGTAAGAGAGATAAGATTGAGACAGAGAGTGAAGGGATAGAAAAGTAAAGTTTACCCTCGACAATGATGATATGCCTAGATTACAAAATAGAAAACCTTTTCATCTGACTTGTCAGCGTTATATTTTTTAAACATTCTGATCCATTCCACCTAAGTCAACTTTTCAACTACAACCAATGCATCAATCTTCAGTGTTTATATGTGTGTGTGAGTGTATGTGTTGGCCACCTCTATGTCTATCTAATGTCTGTCTCCCATGTACACAATGTCTGTCAATGTTGTGTATGGTCCTTCCCCTTGTTATATGTAACCCTTTCCCCCACTTACCATTTTGCAAATCCTTTCATATTCTTTCACTTTTCACCCATTATATATTATTGTTCCCTTAATAAACCTTTTTATCCCTAGCTCCTAACTCCTCAAGAATCAGAACATTCCTCCCTTTCCAATCAGCTACCAAACAGTTTCCCAGCCAGGGACCAAGTGGTCTCAGGTGCATTGATGGAGAGAAAAAAAAAAAGGGCAGAAATAATCCAAAGTCAACAACAATAGAAATAAAACTATCAAAAGACTATCAAAGACCTAAACTTTAACAATATAAATTTAAATGGGCCAGGAAGCAAAGGGTGTTGGTATAGGATACACTCTTGTTTCATTGGTGGAAGGAGGTTGACAATTGTGGTGGGAATGGCCTGATTAACTGTATATATGAAATTCATTTATGAAGGACCTTGTCAATCACATGATTTCAGTAAAATAAAATTTTAAAAAATGAATAAAGGAGATAAGGAAAATAATTCAAAGAAAAGTTTAAGAACTTGGAAATAATTATATTGAAATAAAATATGAAGTTTCTTATAATTAACTATTCAGTTATACAAATTTATATAAAGAATTAGTTTGGTAAAACAACCTTCTGTTCACGCAGTGATTAATTTTTGAGTTTAGCACTGAAAATCTTTATTGCTAATCTTGGTAAAAAAAAATTGATAATAGAATGACAGGTTTCAAAGAGGTAAAAATTATATCTTACAGAAAATTTCTAAAAATGGAACAAAAATATGATTGGCAATGATATAAAATAATGATCAATTTTAATTGAATTACACCAGATGGAACTAGATACCAAAAAGGACACTCACTAATTATGAAAGCTTTTTAAAAGAAATGTTCATACAAGAACAAAATAATGTTTCTCCTAACAGCTGCAATCACACTCTGTGATAAGTGCTATGGCAGCATGTTGGCAACGTTTTTGTCAAATGATGACTGTTGTCACAGATAAGATTGTTCTGGTGGATCAGAAATAGTAACTGAAGAATTCCCTTAAACACTAGAGAGTACTATTATGATATCAATCTCATAAATTGGTGAGGTTGACTCAATATCACAGACCAGCACACTGGAATAGAGATTAGAGCATAATCTAAAGATTAGCAATCTAAAGCAAACTCAAACCAGGCAATGTCTAAAATGACAATCATACTCTATTCAAGTAGATGACAGAATAAGGGCATCACTAAGATCACTCACTCCAGCTCATTCTTTGAGCTTATGTTATGAACTTGTAAATCCTCTGTTAAAAGTTTTTTAACCAGATAAAAATTGGGAAGATAACTAAAATTGAGATATAAATAAAATAATTGATTTGAAATTTCAGGTATAAATTATGAATTTTCTGTATTTTATTTCCAGAAACTTGAAAACAAATTAAATTTTCTTATGCTCTAAGAATAATGCTGGCGGGCCCAGGAGAGCACAGCGACGTTTGCCTTACAAGCAGCGGATCCAGGACCAAAGGTGGTTGGTTCGAATCCCGGTGTCCCATATGGTCTCCCGTGCCTGCCGGGAACTATTTCTGAGCAGACAGCCAAGAGTAACCCCTGAGCACCACCAGGTGTGGCCCAAAAAACAAACAAATAAAACAAAAAAAAAGAATAATGTTGGAAACTCAAGATACCACCAATATTTTAATCTTGGTATGATTGGGATGGCCTAGAGCCAGTTAGCTGGTTCTCTATGCTTCTTCATTCCTCAAGTAATATTTACAGATCTATATAACTATATTTTGATTATAGGATCTTTATGTATTCAAGATATTTTACCTCTAGCCTAATGCATCTGTTCTCTTTTAAGAGAGGAAGTTTTCAGAACAGCATTGGAAAGGGCAATTTTGAGACTGTCCTATTCTTTTGAGAACCTTTGAAGCACATTTAAAAAATCTCTCAACTGAAAACAGTATCAGCGACTGGAAGAAGATATAAAGGGGTATGTAGGTTCTATAACAGATTGTAACATGAGAGAAGCTAAGATCTACATTAGGTCATCAAAAGCAATTAGATGCTTTCAGATGCCACTATCTTGTTTATGCCTCTTGAACCCTTGGACACAGTAAAAAGACGAACAAAATTACTTTAGTTTTTTTAATACTATGTATTTAGGGACTAAAATCATCCAGTGTTTCATAGTCTAATAGCAAAAAAATGCACTTGGTTGTGTATCATACAGACAATGTAGGGCCACACTCAGCAATGCTCAGAGGTTACTCCGGCTATGCACTCAAAATTTGCTCCTGGTGTAGGGGACCATATAGGACACCTTGACTCTGCACTCAGAAATCATCCCTGGCAAGTGGGAGAGGGGTGGGCCATATGGAATGGCGGAAATCTAACCATTTTCTGTTCTGTTCAGTTGCCTGAAAAGCAAACGCTCTACCTTTGTGCCCCCCCAACCCACTCCCATCATGGCCATTTTAATGTAACTACATGCCTTTATGTTTGTGAAATTTGACTTTTCTTCTTTGGATATATTTTTTTCCTCTTCTATACTTTGATAGATAGGTTCCAATACACTCTCCTTGTGCTAGTCTTCTAAGTACATTTGCCTTGAGATGACCTTATAAGACCTCTGATGGTCTAAATCTGAATTCCTTCTTAAATTTAATGCAAGTATGCTGCATATTCATAGCGCAAGACTGCCACTTTAAAGAATTTTCAGTTCACCTATTACACTCTCAGTTCAATGACTTTTAATTCTTTCTCTCATCTTTTTTTCTTTATTTCTTCATTGAAGATATGTTCTACCATGTCTTTCAGTTCATTGAACAGTCTTACCAGATTAGTTAGTTTAAAGTTGACATCTGAGAGATAGAGAATTGGTTAGGGATTTGAGCCCACCAATGATTTTGGTGGGCTCCTCTGCTTCTTTGGGTCTACTATACTGTCAGGACTAGATGTGAGGGTTTGATTTTGTGCGTGTTTGGGGTAGTAATCTCAGGTTCACATGCAATGGCTCTACAGAATATGTTTATGATACATCTGACTGCTGCTGAGACTTGGTATAACAAATCTGTTCTCCTTCTGTAACTGGTACTTGAGCTTGGGATTGTTTTATCAATCCTTGAATTTGGCAACTAGCACACTAGGATAGGCGTTCTTATTTCTCAGGCCAAACTCCTAAGTCTAGGAGAATTATTGCATTCTCCATTTCTTTGTTTTCCATTGCTTTATTTAAGCACTGTGGTTACAAAACTGTTCATTGTTGGCTTTAGTCATACAATGTACACCATCCTTCACTAGCATACTCTTTCATTCACTTATGTCTTCCATTTCCCTCCCACCCCCAACCTCACCCCCATTCCTGCCTTGCTCTAGGGCAGGCAATTTACATCGAAAGTACTGTCTACATCTGCAATCACCAAGGTCTTTGGTCTGAGACTTCAGTCTAAATTATTAGGATCACCTCCCTGTCTGATAGCTGGAAGTCCATTGCAGTAAGTGCCAGTCTGGGACTCTGCCAGGTTCTGGATTTGCCTCCCACTTAAGCCTTCAACAGTGAAGAATTTAAAGTACTGTGGGTAAAATTTTAGATCATTTTTTTCCTATTTCTTGGTCACGATCTGCACAATCCTGGATATGCTGATGTGCTTCCTTATTATCTGGAGGCTCCTAAGAATAAAACTTTTTCAGAACACTTTGATAATCCCTTGTGAATCACACATGGAATCTTCTGATCACTTCTGTGTTATATTGCATTATATATCTGGTGCAATCCACAGGAACCCTTCTCTGATATTCTCAAGATAAGGTATAACTTATCTTGACCCCACCTTCCACCAACAGATTTTCACTACAAACAGAGTCAAAAAATGAACCACATTCAACCATACACTGAAATTTTTCTTCTTTAAATTTTGTTACACAAAATGTTCAACTCATGGGGCTGAAACATAGTACAGTGGGTAAGGTGTTTGCCTTGCACACACCCAACCCTGGTTCCATTCCTGATACCCCACATGGTTCCCTCAGCCCACCAGGAGTGATTCATGCAGAAGTAACTTCTGAACAAAAAAAAATGTACCCATGTCCATTTATTCACTTAAAATATTTTATGTCTGATTTTATTAACACATATGACTGTGAAAAGCAAGCATATGGAATATGAAAACCCTACACATTCCCTAATCTTTTTCCCTGTGTACCATACTCAACTGTCCTCCCTTTTCCTTTCCTATGTTTTGCTTCTTATAGCCAGAAAAACCAGTATGATTAGATTATCCAAAAATATAGATGGAGAGAAGAAAATCAGTTAGTATATGTATGAATCTATATGCTTTATTTTATTTGGGGTTCACTTACTCTCTCTGATACTGCTTACCAAAATGGACACAACAGTTATTTTTCCATATTAAATAGGATTGTTGTTGGCATGAGGGTAGGAGAAGAGATAAAAAAGATAATGCTTGCAATAGTAACCATTAAGTATAATCATCAAAAAGTTATTTTCTCATATTGATCTCCTCCTCCTCTACATGAGGTGATTTATAGGTATGCATGTATACACACATATACTTAATAAACATTAGGCTTTTCTTCTTTTTCCTTTTCCCTCTGACTTTTCTCTCCTCTTATTTTATAGGCATTCTTTCTATTTTTTATAATATAAGCAGTCCTCTATCCTTTTAGCCATCACCTGAATTGTCCTCTAAATTAATCATCTAAGTCTAGAGATAAGAAATAATCATCTAAGTCTAGAGATAAGTCTTTCTGACCAAACAATGATTTCAACTATTCAAAGTTAGCCACTGAATAGGATGGAGATCAATTTTTATAAGGAATATTAAGTTTAAAGTTACGGATGTCTGTAGTAGTAGCCAAGACAGGTCAAGTGGCAAGGCAAAAATAATGAAGTTCTGGGAAATAAAATTGGCTTGGGACAAGCTATAGCTGTTAAATGAAGCTTAATACAAGATGTCCATGGAACCAGGAAGAGTGTACATTTATCAAGGGTAGATGTTTGCATGCATAGGTCACAGGTCAACTCCTGTAGGCT
This sequence comes from Crocidura indochinensis, assembly GCA_004027635.1. Lineage (NCBI taxonomy): Eukaryota > Metazoa > Chordata > Mammalia > Eulipotyphla > Soricidae > Crocidura > Crocidura indochinensis. Next base: position 8,633 of record PVKC010016270.1, read on the forward strand.
TGTGGCACCCAAAACACCTTCCCATATAGTTCCAGAAGCTTCCTAGCACTGCCAGGTATATTTCTGATGACTCCTTAGCACTACTAGACCTGAGCATTATAAAATCCTTGAGCCTTAGCATTGAACCATCTGATCCAGTGCTAGGGATTTATCTGAGAGGCCAGATTATGTGAATTCATAAGTGAGATACCTTTGTTTCAAAGGCAAAATTAGAAAAAAGTAACAGCTACTTGGTAGCTGTCAAATAGTGAAGAACATTAGTAGCCTAGTTAGTAATGTTAAGAAAAACAGACTTAATATAGGAAACAAAATCTTCAGACTTTGGCCTCAGAACTGAAGTTGACCAACTGTTAATTAAAAAGAAATTGTGAAAAGGGTGGAAGGAAATCCAGTGGATTGTGGTCAAGAGATATTACTGCTTTAGTGATGGGCTTGGTGTAAAAATAATTGGGGTTGGTAAAAATAATTTGTTAAAAAAGGTGTGTGAGATTATACCCCAAATACATAGTCTTATCAGTGTCACCTCAATTAAAAAAACTGATTTAAAAAAATAGCAAATTATAAGAAATACTTCTTTTCTCAAAGCATTACCTACTGCTCAAAATATGTTTGGAACTTTTCCTTTGGAATGCCTTATAGCCTATGAACAGCTCTCATAAATAATTTCAGAGATGGGAGCAGGTTTCAATTTTTAATTTCCCCAAATCATATAATAGGTCAAAACTTAAACTATACAGATTTTTTAATCAAAATGAATGTGATTATAGAATGATAAGGCTAATTTTTTATGAGGGACATAAATATTATGCACTAATTGTTATAGAAAAGTTGAATTTTCTATTTTCTAATTTTCAATTAGAATATTCAAATTAGAATTCAAATATTCAATTAGAATAGAAAATTACTGTCAAAACATAATGTGAAAATGATTTGTAAATATGAACAGAGGCATTGTAACTCAAGAGAAATAAAGAAGCAAACAGTAATTAAAATATGTGCTTGTTAACTATAAGGAAAAGTTTTAACTATGCTCACTTACCTAGCAAGCAAAAGCAACAGAAAGATTTTTGGTAGTTTAGACACAGAAAATAAGTCAGTATGAAGGCAATAAAAAAGAAAGTAGCCACTAGATTGTGTTTAATTCTTTGTCTCTAAAGTATATGTTAGAACAAGATATAGGAATATGTGGGGGGAAAATGTTCTTAAACTAGGCCTAACTAACTTCCTAAATTAAATAAGCAAATTAGTCTTTATTCATCTCAATATGAAAACTTCAGTTACTTCAATATGCTGATCTGATTAAAGAACCCAAACATCTTAAAACATTCTTGCTTGACTACCAAGAAACTTGCCTGCCTGGTATCTATCAACTGAAGTTGTCATGTGAAATTTTTCTTTCAAAATTTAGAGTACAAAGAAACTGTTTTTTGTTTTGTTTTGTTTTGTTTTTAAGAAGTAGTATAGAGAGGCCGGAATGATAGCACAGTGGTAAGGCATTTGCCTGCACATAGCTGATCCAGGATGAACGCAAGCTCAATCCCTGGTACTGCCGATGTGATCACAAAAGCTAAAAAATAAATATATAAATAAAAATAAAAAAGAAGTGGTATAGAATGTTTGCATAATTGCTTTCCTTCTTCAATAAAAAGAGGACAAAAAGACAAAAATCAAATCACTCACTGAGATGCAATAAAAAAATCAGTCTGTATTACAGAGTTGACACAGAGTTGGCTGTGACAAAAAAGGTATTTTGAGAATTCAAGCATTAGAGATAATATAAATATAATTTTAGCATTTTGCCATATTTGTTAATGTATAATCTTCAAGCTTGATATTAAGGGAGATTTAATAGGAGCTGGAGCAATAGCATAGTAGTAAGCTGTTTGACTTTCACGCTGCTGACCCGAGGTTTGAGGTTCAAGAACCTAGGTTCGATACCTGGCATCCCATATGGTCCCCTGAGCCTGCCAGGAGCGATTTCTAAGCACAGAGCCAGGAGTAACCCCTGAGCACTGCAGGTGTGACCCAAAGCACCACCCCCCAAGAAGGAGGTTTAATAAACACAGACTAAACATATCCCTAGCCTGGGTAAATAATTTTATTTATTAAAGACTCAGTGGCAACAAAGAAATCTATATCAGTAGACTTTGTTCTTCCATTTTGGGTCAGAGAGAATAATAGGCTATCATTCAGGAATTTTTAATTTCAAAAGTTGTTCCATCACACATAAACAAAAAGTCCTAATCTTTTAAAATTCTGTTTACACTATGCAATGGTTGCACATACTGTAAGGTGTACTGACAATCCTTCCTATTTTAGACACTAAGAAGAAAAAAGTTTAAATACTAAAATCACAAAGGACTTGAAAAACAAACACTTTGTTATTAAGAATATCTAATTTCTTTTAGTTAGCTATCTAAAGATTCTGGTTTATCTTAAGATTTTAAAAGACAAAACTAATCTTTATAATCTATGAAAATGCCAAATTGCTAAGGCAAAGTGATCTTAGAAAAATGAAAATACTCTTTTTTCTTAAAGTATGCTATTATTGGTAGAACACAATACTTTGCAAATGCTAGATCAGTAAATTTGATAGCAGTGCAAGTTAAAGAATAGGACTTTGTATTCTTTTGTGGAACAAAAGATTTCAACATGAGGATGGTGGTATTTGAGTACATAAAGGAGCCATTGAGCAAAATTAAACACTTAACCATGCTTAACCGCTCTGACAGTAGGAAGGACACGATTCCAGTTTCAAGAGACCAGATAGCCAATTTACCAAAGCTGCATATAAATGGCCCTGGCTGAGCTGAATTGCCAATGAACAATGTTATTTGAGAAAAAAATGTCAGCTGGCAGAAACATTTTTAAAAATACAGTTGTATCAAATATTCTTTACTTTTTTCCTAAGGTCAGGCTTCCTTAAAAATCCACTTTTTGTGCTATTTATTTTTTTATATAAAAATGAAGTTAGTCAAAATCGGTCGATTATATGTTTTAACTATTATAGCTATTTAAGATGAAATTCAATGCATATCATTAGAATTATAAAAATAGTTCTAATGAAAATTTTGTATTATATGCCTATTTAAAATTTGAAATGTCTCCTGATAGTCTACATTCAATATCTTCTTCATGTACTCAATTGATCTCATATAATTCAGGATTCAATTTTATTTTTGGTTTTTGGACCACACCTGGTGATGCTCAGAGGTTACTCTTGGCTATGCACTCAGAAATCACTCCTGGATTGGGGGGATCATATGGGACGCCAGGGGATTGAACCACAGTCCATCCTAGGTCAGTCGCATGCAAGGCAAAATACTCTACTGCTGTGCCACTGCTCTGGCCCTAGAATTCAATTTTATAATAAAGTTCTTAACATACCAGGAGAAGCAGTAAAATTAAGTAGTGTATAATTAACCTTACTATCTAGCCATGCAAAAATTAGATATTTAATTTTATAATTTATGATATCCATTTTTGTTGACTTGAAGCCAAAAATCAACTTATTCCTTTTCAGAATTAGTACCAAGAGGGCTAATAAATATTTTTTTTTTCATTTTTTAAATGTTACAAAATTAAGTAAGTTTTAGGAGACAAAAAAAGGGAAAGAATAAATTTACTGATGTCACTGTTCAAAAAATTCCGGCAATATATCATAAAATTTTGGAAGAGATAAGCAACAATATTAAACTGTCCAATTCTTTGTAGGAATTTAATGCATTTGTATAATTCGTCTTTCAAAAAAATGTATTGTTGTGCATTCATATGTCCTTGTAAGATACTGTTGTTTTGATCATTTTTCCAGTTTTTGAGATAATGTTAAGATTATTTCTTAATCTGCAAACTACTATTTTTAGTTAGTATCATTTAAGTAACTATGACTTTTCTAATTTATCAATTTTAGTGTTAAATATTAAATATGGTACTGGCTCCCCTCATAAATATTTTATTCTGCTTAAAGTTTTAATAGTCTGCTTTTTATTAAATTTGTCCTCCCCCTTTCCCCGTTCCCTTTCTGCAACCCATATCCCCCACAAGCCACCCCCGCTCCAGGCTGCAAGAGTAGGTGGTCCCCTCTTTGTCCAACTTAAATAGTCTGCTTTTTTGATACTTCTCCTATGGTCTGCTGGTTGTAAAACCTTCCCTCCCTATACTTTCTCCAAGATGGAACTACTTAATCTCTACTGGATGTTTAGTTTTATCTCAGATTTTTTAACTAATAGCATCTTCAACCAAAAGATTTCTTAGCTAAGAATCAAGTCAACTGCGCTATTAATCCGGCCCTGAAAACTGCTTCTTTGGCAAAGTTTTCATTGTTCCTGAAACCAAGTCCTAAGTGATTTTCTAGATATGGTAACTGGGTTCCTAGTTCACTTGTTTCTAGGTCTTCTTCCTGTCCTCATAAAACCATTACAGAATGCATTCTCCCCAGGTCCAATGTCTACTTATATATTTTTGTTGCTATGGGGCCATACTGAGCAAAGCTTAAGGGTTACTACTGGCTCTGAACTTAGGAATTACCCTCCAGGTGATGTCAAAGGACCACATGGAACCATATGGAATTAAAGGCGAACATCTACCCACTGTACTATAGTGCCTGACCCTATAGTTTTATCTTGATTTCACACTCCAATTTAAGCCAGTCACTCAAATGTTGCAGATCACTCCTCATAGTCTCAATTCAATTAAAGTTAACAAATACCTAAGATATAAAGCTACTAGCTGTAAATTCAACAACATAATGTACATAATAGAATCTTTATTTATATACATATATATAAATTTACATAAATGTAAGTTGAACAATCAATAGCTTTGCTACAAGCAAGGCAAGTCCTAAATCCCTGAACTATCTCTACCATTCCAAAAACGTTATTTTTTTTTAGAATTCTGTATTTTTTTTGTTTTGTTTTGTTTTTGTTTTTCTTGGTTTTGGGTCCACACCCTGTGATGCTCAGGGGTTACTCCTGGCTTTGCACTCAGAAGTTGTTCCTGACTTGGGGGACCATATGGGAAACCGGGGGATCGAACCGGGGTCCATCCTAGGCTAGCGCAGGCAAGGCAGGTACCTTACTTCCAGCGCCACTGCCCAGCCCCCGAGAATTCTGAAGGTTGTTAAAAATTTATTTAATATTTTAGCAGAAATTGTTTTTGTGATTTATACATACAACTAAACAGTGAATATACTTAGTAAAACAAGCTTTAGGACTATTTATGCTTTAAAAAAGCTCATTCTTCTTAGAATGCCTTGTGTTGAAGCTAAAGGAAATATTTAAGCTTTCTAACCAAACATGTCAAGGACCAGACTTAAAGCACTCTAAGCCTAAATAAAATAAAATAATTATTGTTTTGAATAATTCATTCAACATTACATGGCTAAATTAGGATCTGTACCAACTTCTCAAGAGTCTAAAATATTCTTATGTAAGGGCAGAGGCTTCATTCTTATGGTGCTTTTGATCTTGTCAAAATGCTTTGCTATTTGCGCATCACATATGTTTGACTGACAGTCACAAGCTAATTGTCATTTCTTGCCACAGTGCAGATGAGTGCTATCTTCTGTGACTGGAGAAAAAAATAATCTGACAGTTCTCAAATTAGTCAAAAGATTACTTTTTCCAACTAGAAACCACTTGTAAAGCCAAACTTACTTTTTGTAAATCTCCCAGACTCTGTTTCTATTGAAAATGCTAAGAAATCAATACAGGAATTGAATTTCAAGAAAAGTGTTATGTAAAAAGCAGTCTGTTCGAATACAATGCCTAGTACTGTACTGGTGTTGTGAAGTGAGTCATTCAACACCTATATCACATGGTGCTCTCACCCACATAAAAATGCTTAAGGACACTATTAGGTCAACAAGATCACTTCACTCCTGAGACTCTGAAGTCATTATTTTTCTGCATCCTAGATATCTAAACTGGGCTAAACATCACGCAGCTAGCTATAGGCCATGCATACAAATTTGAAGTGCATGAAGGCTGTACTAGTAATGAGTATTAATTTTAACATAACCTGAAAGTCTGACTAGATACTGAAAATGCCCAAAAGGGTATTAAAGTAGTCATATCATTAGCATTAAACTATACTATATAAAGAAAAAAATTAATGATCAGAAGTTGAGGGCAGATACTATAAGAAGAAAGCACTTGCCTATCAAGAGAGACCAAAACAATAAAGTAAATATCAGCAAAACTGGGATAAGTTTTGGGTTCTGTTCATTAAGGATATCTGCCCTGGAGAGATACTATAGCAAGTCAGGATCAAGTCTTACATACAACTGACCAGACTCATGCACACACACATAGCTTACATATATACGTGTAATTTATATGTAAGACTTCCCTATGAACTCAGAGATGTAAGCGGCAGGGTGAATTTTTGATTATATTATGAAAGACTTTAAATGTGGAGACTTCAATATGTAGTAGTAAATATCACTGCCCTAGAACTAACGTAACTAAATTATGGACCTAGCTCTGTCAAAAACTTTTCTTGCTATTTTTCATCTACAAAAAAAGGCTGGAAAATTCCCTCCATCTACCACAAATAGTAGTAAAGAATATGATTTTAAAGTGCATGTTGAAAATGTTGTTATTAGTCATTGTAGTCCCACAGTACCAAAGAATTTTATCTAGTTTAATACATATTTTATAAAGTATAGTTATTTAAATATAATAAATATAATAAAAGTTTTCTCCCTAAAATTAGGCAATCCATTGAACTTAGTTTATCTTGAATAATTTTTATTTCAGGGGGCATACCTAGCTATGCTCAAGGATAATTCTTGACTCTGAACTCAGAAATCACTCCCAACAAAGTTCAGGTGACCATAGATGGTGTCAGGAATGGAACCCTGCCCACTGTATTAACTTTCTAGTCCTGAGATAGTTGAACTGGACTATTTTTCCATCTCAGAATAGATTTTCAAAGACTATTGCCAATCAATTATATTTAAGAAATGAGCTACTAAAAATCTGTAGTAAAACACAGAATAGTCACTAAAGGAAACAGAAAGATGATCCAGTCATTCATCTCACCATGGAAGAATTTATAATTCAGTTTGGAATGGACAAATATAGATGCAAAAATATATGCACACAATATAAAGAAACACCCAGAAAATAGAAATTTGAGTACTTATTATGGTATGAGAACTATTTCTAACATGACAACCATTGGTTTAATTCCCTCTTCCATGAAAACAAGCTGGCCTATGATTTTAATGATAACAGAGTATGATAAGAAATTTTGGAAATGAATTCTCCTATTTTAGTTTACTATTTACAAGACAGGTGAACATGGACCAGGAAAATAGTATAGTGGTTAGGGCTATTTAGCCTTACATGAGTTCCATCCCCAAGATCTCGTTTGGTCATAGAGCCAAGAGTAAGCCCTGAGCACCTCCAGGCTTGGCCCAACAGTAAAACAAAGGAAAAAAGATAGATGAGTAATATTTCTGAGTCTGTATGATTGCTGGCAAATGGTAAGCAAAATGAAATTTGTTTTGTAAAGCAAAGAACGTAGGTTAGGAAGAATTGGTATTGTAATTGAAATTGTGATTCAATTGAAATTGAAATTGGTATTGTAAAGAAAAGAATTTAGGTTTGTTTCTTCACGAAGCGCAGAAACCACAGAAGAAAAATTACTTCCAAAGTAGAAAATGAAGGAGTCAGAGAAATTGAGTTTCAAGACTGTAGACTATTTTAGCCAAGACAAGCTAAAAGGGGACCAAGAACTTGTACTTGGGGTTGAGGGATAAAGGCATTCCCTTGCACCTTGTATCCCCAGTGATGCTTTGCAGATTCTGGTTTGACCCCAGCATGACATAAATTCTTCCAAGCACCTCTAGTAGTGTTCCATAAGCACAGAATCATACAGATATAAGGTCTGATAACCACTCAGTGCTCAGCAACCCTTCCTTCAAAAAACTTACCTAAAGGAGATCATCATCTTATAATGAGTTTTAAGTTTAAAATGAATCATGAAAGTTCAAAAATGATCTAGCATATTTAAGTAATGGAGTTAATTTAATTTTACTATAGAAAATAAAAGAAAAAAATTTGAGAAAATTTTAGGGAGAAGACTGGTTCAAGATCTTAAAATGTGCTTTGTAGGTCTAAATTATGGTGTCTTATTGCACTCTAGCCAATTAAGTAATAATAGATGCGTTTAAACAATTATATACTATCTAATCTAATCTCTCCACTCTTCCCACCCTAATTTAGACCTTCATGATATAATAAGAATTCATGAATAGAAATAGTCTCCATGTTTCTATCCCTAGCTTCATATGCTTAAAAATTTGATTAACTTAAAAATACAAATGAGATTATATCATTTCCTGCTTATACATATTGCTTTCTTGTTGTTATCTAATTAATTCCAAGAATTTTGAGTACACAAAATATACTTTTCACACAATAAACATTTGTAGATTGAGAAGAATTATATTTAAAAAATATAGATAAATTTTGGAGTATAGATAAAGATTTGAGAGATTTCAAATACAATTATCTCATATCTCTTAGTAAAGGTACTGTCTGTTCCTTAAAGGTAATGGGCAATATACCATGATCAAATATCTGGGAAAATTATTAAGAAATCAATGAGAGGGGCTGAAGTGATAGATAGCACAGCCATAGGACATTTGCCTTGCACATGGCTGATTCAGGGCAGACCTCAGTTCTATTCCCAAAATTCCATCTGGTCCCTCAAGCCAGGAGTGATTTCTGACCTCAGAGCCAGTAGTAACCCCTAAGCATCTCCGGGTGTGGCCCAAACACCAAACAAATAAAAATAAAGAAATTAGTGAGAATAACAAAAGTAAAGTACTACCTTCCTACTCAGATTTCCATTTTTAGATAAAAAAATATTCGTTTTTTTAAAGAATATTCTAATAAATGTTTTTCAATACTTTGAATGCATAGAACATGAAAGTTTATTGAGGAAAAATTATTTGATAAATTTCTTACCTGAAGAATTGCATGTTTATATTAAACCTATCTAAAGTGGCAGTACAGAAAATTATTTTCATTTGAATTAGGAGACAGAAGTTGCTTTTATACTATGTGGGGTAAGATTTGTTGACAGATTTTCAATAGCCATCTTAAGTACAGAACATAATGTGATACAAAGTTTAGTGTAGAAGTTGCAAAGGGAATTGTTAACATTTGAATAAAAACATGACAGTTTATTTCTTAAATGCTTTGAATACAGAACAGAAAATAAATTCATATTTCTATGTTAAATGTTATTTCCTTGTTTTCTAAATTACATATTATACAAAGTATCAGAGATCCTGAGATACTTTTCACAAAGTCCTCTTTCAAGACTAAAAAATTTATTTTTCAAACTGTTGGGAGAAAGTTTCCAATGAAGCATTCTGAGCTCTCTGCCCACACTCCCAGAATATTTTATTTCGGAAGAGGGCCTCCTCACATATTGTTCTTCCTTCAAACAACAGTCATCATCTGATGGGTTAAAGAATAAAATGTTTACGGAATTTAAATACTTCTATCCACATTTTTTTTGCAACTTTGCCATTATAGTATGTTCACAAAAAATATTTTATCATTAAGTTGTTAGGACTAACTCTTCCAGTTCCAGAACATAGGGACTTTGGGTGTGGAAAAATAACATGGCAAAGTCCTAGAACCATACTATTCACAGACAACCAGTGAAAAATTGTTGCAGAAATGGTACTAAGAAAACTCAACCACAGAGATAGGAGTCTGATAAGGGAATAGATCCCAAATTCCTCAAGAACATGCACTTGACAAGAAATACAAAGGTCTTAAGAAAATACAGGTCAACAATGTCAAGTTCATAAGCACATGTGCTAAGGCAATGAATGCACTTGTAAAAGCCCAGTATTCCAAAGAGCAGAAGTCATAAACTCAGCTCAACCAGGGCTTCCCTAATTGCTCACGGTAAGCTTAGAAAATATTATCATGTCCACATTGCCAAGAATTTTATGCTCTAACCAGCCAAAGATCAAGGCTCAAGGCAAGACCTGAATCAAGACCTAGAATGTTGTGTAGAATTCAACCTCTCATGGGTCTCCTATGAAATCTCTATATTAGTCTTCTGCCAATATTGGTGTGAGCCCTAGACTGCTGTCTGTGTGGATCCTCTTGTATTATTTGTATAAATAAGCCTGAGAAACAAAATTTTCCAAACAATAACAAAAAATCTTGCTGTAATGATAAACTAAGGTGATCTACATAAAAATAATACAGTAAGAAATAGACAAATATATCTTTCTCTAAGCTAATTATCAACAAGACTTGAGTCTACTGTTGTTTTCTCATTCTTGTCTTTGGTTGAACTCTGATGTAAATCTCTAATAACAAAAAATAATATGCAATTATTATATATTTGCACATTAAAATGAGGCATATTTTTCAGTAAGGTATACAAAAGTATTATTCATCTATATTGAATAAAGAATGAAAGGTATATGCAAGGTATAATGTAGAGTTTTATGTTTTAAATTTTATTTACTACTTTATACATCATGCAGTAGGCACTTACATCTTTGACACATATAAAATTGGTGATGCACATATAAATTGGTGATACTTAGTGAAAAGTACATTGTGTAAGTTTATGTATAAAGAGTGGAAGACCCAGGGGCCCGGGAGATAGCATGGAGGTAAGGCGTTTGCCTTTCATGCAAAAGGTCATCAATTCGAATCCCGGCGTCCCCTATGGTCCCCTGTGCCTGCCAGGAGCAATTTCTGAGCATGGAGCCAGGAGTAACCCCTGAGCACCAATGTAATATCTGGACTCAATTTTTCTTCATTTAGGCTTTTGTGCTGTAATATAATCATTCTTCTTCTATATGTTTGCATCAAATGAAGAATACAATGACATGCCAATTAAACAAAGACACAGGGACAGAAGCTAGCAAACCATCTCAGAAAGGACTTCAACCCATGGTTTCATCTTCATGACAAAAGAAGTAAATAGTCTCACCTTCATTTTTATAATATATTTTTTAATTCCAAATCCCTTTCTTCCATACACACACCCAAAGGAAACTTTTTTCTTGAAACTGTTATCCTTAAGTATTGACACTCCCCAGACTTCATTATGACCCTAGATGGGCTATTCCAGTCACTTCCTGTCCTCCAGTTATGTCAATAGAAACAACCCATCAGAGATGTTGAAGGTAGAGCATGTGTCTTCTACTATCTAGATTCAGTTTCTGAATCCACATGTTTTCATGGATCACAAAGCAGATCAATCCCTAAAGAAGACCTCTGCAGCATCTTTTTAAAGAGAATACTTAGCATATTTTCTTACTAAAATTCCTATAATGTACATCAAGGGTTACTTTCTAACTGTTTAATTTTGCCCGATGCTATATCAACAACCTGCAATAATTTTTATTCCATTTGTGTACATTACAGAGAATAGAAAATAAAAGGCATGTTCTTTATGATGAACAAGATACCATGCACTTTCTCTCAAGTAATATTTTTGATATATAATTTGCTAGAGAATGACCCTAGGTGGAGTCATTCAAGCTCCACTGGAAATAAATGGAACCTTTAAATTTTTTATCAAGAACAAGGAAACATGAAGGAGGAAAGCTGCATCCTGTCCTCGTTTAATTGGTCACATGTTGATAGCAAACCTATGCAGGTGGGGGATACTTGCATCCCAGTGTCCTTAGAGAGCCTGACTTGTTGGGATCAAGTACACAAAGGTGAATTGTTCACTCTGAAAGAGGCTAGCTTGCCATCAGCTCTCAAGGGACTGTAAATGCTACTAATCTAGGAGGTGAGTTTTGATTCACTGCCTTGTTTTTACAAATGGAATAGAAAAACAAAACTTGCAGGTCAAAGTAGGAATATAGGAGAAAGAGACGGCTACTTGGAAGATAACTCTTGAGTAGCTAATCCCCTCCAAAAAAAATTATTGTTTTCTTGAAAAATACATTGAGTCCAAAGCCCTCATTGGCTGACTTTCCCAAATTTGTGAGAAAAGCACAAATTTCTAGAAATACAAATAAGTATTTATTATTAAAGATAATTCTGAGGGAACCAGAGTGAAAGCACAGCTGCAGGGTGTTTGCCTTGCATGCAGCAGACCCTCGACAAACCTCGGTTTGATCCCCAGCAACCCATATGGTCCCCTGAGCCTGCCAGGAGTGATTTCTGAGTGCAGATCCAGGAGTAACCCCTGAACACCACCAGGTGTGGCCCCAAAACCAAATGATAATAATAATAATAATAACAATTTAAATTTGTATGCTTTTGAAA